>JAPWIX010000029.1:600000-830280 GCA_028751805.1 Podosphaera xanthii
CCGCAGGGCTCGCCGTTGTCACCACTGTTATTTCTTCTCTACATCGCTGTCCTAGTTCAAGACGGAAACAAGGACAACAAGTTTGGGTATGCAGACGACATCGCAGTCTTAAGTATAGGAAGCACAGCTGCCGAAGCGGTGGCAATTGCTCAAGCAGAAGTTGAAACCCTTGTGCGGCTCGCAAATGAGCACAAGATAAGCTTTGACCCGGCCAAATCAGACTTACTGGTAATCGGAGGGGGCCCCAAGAAAAAGATGGATACGGTAGGCCTAGCTGTCCAGATCCAAGGTCATACAATTTTTCCATCTCCACATGTGAGATGGCTAGGGGTATGGATAGACTCCCAACTCAACTTCAAGCAACACGTGCAAGAGTGGTGCGGAAAAGCGCAACGTATAACACAGTTTATACGTCGAATTAACACCGTACAGCGTGGCGCAGACCCAGGGCCAATGATAAAGGCAGTGCAGGCGTGCATTCTGAGTACGGCGTTCTACGGAGCAGAAGCATGGTGGCCAGGGCTGACCCGAATCACCACACAGCGAACCAAGAAGGTGAGCACAGGAGTCGGATGGCACACTGATCTGCTTGACAACACAATCATCAAGGCAGTCCGGGCGGCACTACCTGTATGGCGAACTACTCCAAATAAGGCTCTACACAGGGAGTCAGGCATTCCTCCGGCAACAATCATCCTCCAACAAAAACAGTTGAGGGCCGCGACGCGAATCCAGAAACTAGATACATGGCATCCCCTCTTTATCAGATCTCACGAGGGGCCCAAAGAAACTATTAATCGCCTAGGACTGCGCGCAGGACAGAAAAGCCGTGCGTTCACGAATCCGGAGAGATATCTCACACGACTACAGACCAGCCTACAGACCGTGCCGGCCGCTGTGGAGACCGGTAAACTCTTCAGCCCGAAAGCGGAACGAAACAGCCAGCCAGTGAGACTCGACAAACAGTCTGAAGCTTTGCTGGCCAAACAATGGATAGGGAACCTGTCAACGAACACTGTGTGTGCGTACTCAGATGGCTCGTCCTGTGG
Organism: Podosphaera xanthii; assembly: GCA_028751805.1. Lineage (NCBI taxonomy): Eukaryota > Fungi > Ascomycota > Leotiomycetes > Helotiales > Erysiphaceae > Podosphaera > Podosphaera xanthii. The sequence continues at coordinate 601,050 of JAPWIX010000029.1, forward strand.
CCTGGCGAAATCAGCATGGGGCTACACTCTATTCAGAGAAGGAAAAATGATTGGAAGCGATGCAGGCCCGTTGCGGGGTGCAGAGGCTTACGACGCCGAACTTTTAGGGGCCCAGAAAGCCCTTGAAGCAGCAATAAGGGTGGCTGGAACTAATCCAATCAAGGTGCTCCTGGATAACTCGGATGCGGTCCAGGCTCTGCGTAGCGGCAGGTCGAGGTCCTCCCAAGGAATAGTTGAGAGGTTTGTTTTGGACTGTCAAAGGCACCGATCAGTCGAAATCCGGTGGATACCAGGACACTCAGGAATTGAGGGGAACGTGAAGGCTGATAAGGTTGCGAAAGCAGCTCTAAAGGACCTCCCAGAGGAAGCAACAAATGCGATACACTCCACAGAATTGAATTGCGGTCTAAAGTATACATTTGCATCAGTAAACAGGTTCGCCAGGGAGCGCGCGGACGAATTAGTATCATCATGGTGGCAAGAAAATCGACCCAGGCAGTACATGAAGTTAGATCTCAAGATGACTCGGAAGCGACCTCCAGAGCTTGCTCTACCCAGATGGGCATACCATAGACTGATAGCTGCAAGGACAGGACACGGCGACTTCGCCAAATATCATGAAAGATTCAAACATGAAGGTGTTGATGGCAAGTGCGAATGCGGTCGAGAAAGACGCTCGTGGCACTTTACAGAATGCCGATCGGCTCTCCAGCGTTGGAGAAGTGCGAAACAGGAACCTCCCCCAAGGGCGAGCGAAATGTTAGCAGAAAATGGATGGAAGGAATTTCTTGAATTCGTGTCTATAACCAGATGTTATGGCGCACAAACTACAGACCGGGAGGCTTAAGAATTTCCCAGGGACAGCGGTTGTTATTTCCTTTAGTTAAGCGTTAGGAAAATATAGGACAAGGCGCAGGGCGTTTTTGTTCGGACACAAAGTTTTTCGTTATTTATTTTCTTTCTATGTCACATAGATTATCTGGCAAGTAAAGCCATGCATATAGGTAGCAGTGAGTCCATATGGATCACACACCCGTATCACGCCTATTGGGTGTAGGGCGTAAGCCTGATACGACATGTAATCAAATCAAATCAAATCATATATGGAGACAGTTAGAAGATGATTATTATTATTATTATTATTATTATTATTATTATTATTATTATTATTATTATTATTATTATTATTATTATTATTATTATTATTATTATTATTATTATTATTATTATTATTATTATTATTATTATTATTATTATTATTATTATTATTATTATTATTATTATTATTATTATTATTATTATTATTATTATTATTATTATTATTATTATTATTATTATTATTATTATTATTATTATTATTATTATTATTATTATTATTATTATTATTATTATTATTATTATTATTATTATTATTATTATTATTATTATTATTATTATTATTATTATTATTATTATTATTATTATTATTATTATTATTATTATTATTATTATTATTATTATTATTATTATTATTATTATTATTATTATTATTATTATTATTATTATTATTATTATTATTATTATTATTATTATTATTATTATTATTATTATTATTATTATTATTATTATTATTATTATTAAATTCTTATTATTATTAAATTCTTACACTATTTAGCTACATAGAGCTATCTAGTGCATCAGTGCATCGTCCCAGGAAAACCAGTTGCAGGAAGAAAAACCTGGCTCATACAGTTCACGGCCCTAAAAAAAACTCGATATCTATAATACAAAATTTAAATTTAAAGGATAGAGCCTGAAGGCAGAGAAGGGAGGGGGGGTTGTATCCAAAAAGTTATTCGTCGAAAGTGTTGCCATTCTGGAGTAACGTGTTTACCAGCCGAAACTGTTTAAGCCTACGCAATCTCACTATCCATCTTGCAATTCGTGGTACTATGAGAGCATCGGATAGAAGGCGGAGCATTGTGCTGTTGTCCGACATACCTGGGCTGAGCTGGTCTAACAAACTCTGCCTCCGATATGCCTCGGTCGGAAAATCTAGGGGCACATGCCTCGCACTTTCTCTCCCAGAATTACAGACGCAGGAATCATCGTCGAATCCTGGCACCCTTGCTCTCTTTAAGAACATCCCTATTACATTACGTCCCGTGCGAAACTGAATTAGTGCAGAGCTTTCAGCTTTATTTAAATTATTGTGTAGGCGAAGGATATTCCTGTCGGGGGGCCTATATTCGCATCCCAATTACTCGCGGCTTCGATTGGTTGTTTCATTTCCCACCTTTGTAGCCAAAGTCCGTGGAGATCTGTCTCAGTTTCGATGGGTGCGAGGGGACCTGGGGATGGCGTTTGTCCTCGTGACCTTTGCTTTGTTCGTCGCTTGATCCAAGAGCAGCAAAGCTGACGATATCTACGTACTTCAGTGTTTTTGAGACGGCTTTAATAGCCGTCAACGCGATAGCGGAGATAAAGGTCCAGGGGAGGAATGTGAGTCTCTGATTGAAGCAGATGAATGGGAGTGGCTTTGTAAGCGCCGGCGATTGCGCGTAGACACTTGGTTTGGATTTTTTTCCAGCTTGGCGGTCAGCACAGACGGCTTTGCGTTAGACCAGATAGGAGCGGCGTAAGATAGGCTAGGGCGAACAATCGCAGTGTACAGCTGTCGAGAAGAGGCGAAGGTTGGTCGCCAAGTAGATCTGACGATCCGATCGGAGAGAGCTGCCTGAGCTTTCGCCCAATTGACAGCACATCGTGCATGTGCTGACCAAGAGAGCTTGGGATCGAGTGGAACTCCAAGGACTTTGACCTCAGTCTCAAGGTGCAGCTCGATGTCATCGATACAGATTGTTGCTTAAAAATTGAATCTGGAGCGGGCTTGCGTGAAATGAATTAAATGGGGTTTATTGGGGCAAGTATCATTCCGTGTCGCCTAGCTCAAGATCGGCATTCCGAGAAATCTCTCTCCAGTTATCGGCAATTTGTCTCAGTCGATTTGGAGTGAGTGAGGACATTGAGATCGTCAGCAAAACCTACGCCGGATATCTCTAGCCGCGGGCTCTCACAAATCCGAACCAGTTCAGTGTTATAAAAGAGAAATGGTATCGGCGATAGAGGAGACCCTTGGGGAACGCCTTGATTGAAAGCAAAGGTCTCCGACTCTTTTCCGCTGAAGGCTAGCGAAGTGGTCCGATTTGAGAGAAAAGCCGACACCCAACGACCTTGCCAGATGGGGATGCCATTGCCTCGAAGTATGTGAAGCAGTCGAGTGGGATCGACCGAGTCGAATGCACCAGAAATATCAAGAGAAAGGAGAGAGGCCACATCTTATTTCGAGCCCCATATTGTTTGGATTTGGCTCGTAAGTAGATCGAGAGCTGTGTCCGTTGAGCGAGACGGGCAGTTATAAGATGAATAAGTAATGAAAGATTACTAGATAGAACCTTTGAAATTGAGAGGCTGTAGAACAAATGGCTTGAAGTACATGTGTTTTGTGAGTTTATTGTATTTCTTGATTCATCTTGCAATGAGCCTCTAAGTTATGACAAGCGTTTAAAGAGTTGAATGTAGCCAGAAATGCTTCGCCGGTTTCGTTGTATGCGATTGTTAATTACAACTTGCACATAATATTACTGGACGTGATTACGTCTGCTGCTGTAGCGACGCGGATATCAAACTCAGTTTAATTAGTAATTCTATTTACGTTCACCGCTCGACGGATACAGCATCAAAAAACAGTTGCAACAAAGTTTCAAGGGGGGTCGGATGGTGTAGTAGTACACCGTGCGGGCCTTTGTCCCAAGTAGAGTTTGGGTAGCTTGGACACCTGCTCCACTTTTTTTTTAAAAATCATGTTGTATTCAGCCATCTAGTCATGACAATTGATTTAAATACATTTAGAGGTATGGATAGCGATTCCCAACTCCTATAACTCCCCTTAGCACTAGTCCGTAGGCTCATAACATCGCTTAGACTATCCAACATTACAATCAACTCAAGAATCAAAACCAAATCCTTGAGGTTCCGAATACGTGATGCTTACGAAGACAATTATAGTTAAAATATTTATGCTTAGCGTTAACGATTTTGCGTAACATACTTGGTCTTCGTATCGCCACAAAGTCGCGTGTCTCGAGAACCGTGCTCTCCCCCCAGACTAATCAATAGATCAGACTAACGCACAACAAGGAATACGAACAGGTTTGGAACTGGAGTTAGATGGCGTTGGTTGAATGAGCTATGTTATAATGTCTGTGTATCTCGAAGATTAGGAGAAAGTCACCACGGGTTTCATTATATCTAGAATATAGTGTAGATCCAACGACTTCATTGAACCATTTGAACTTTATTATTTTGTTAAGTGAACTTACTCATCTTTATAATCTCTATCAGAATATTCTTGATACCGTAAGAAACCTCATCCTAATCTCTAACCGTAGATAACATTTTTTATTTTTTTATTTTTTCCGATTAACTGTCTTTATCAATTTTTTTTTTTTTTCCTTAATATGTCCTAACCAAATTTGTTAGAGAATTGGAGCTTGGTGCCCTATTGTTTTAGTTAGTTGCATACACTTAGACTTCTCCAAGTATCTCAACAGTTTTTCTCTCCCAACTTTGGTTCTAAACATAATACATGCTCCACTTGAGACAGCAGAAAGCTGGTTCGAATCCAGCAAGACCCGCACACCACTTTTCTCGCGGTGATACCGTATTCGTAGAATGATGAAAGCATGCTCAGATAACCACAGGTTTTCTCGCTTTTCCCTGTGGTGTGTATTCACGGAAGAGGGTACATGCCGTAAGGCGTTATTCTCGTAGTGGTATCTGCAAATGAAATTTGAGTATGAGTGTTCCAAACGTCAAATAGAGTCATACTGCGTCACATACATATGTTCTATAATCATACGCGTCATAGCCTCAGGCTGCATACGCAAAAATGATTTCAAAAAAGAATATCACCGCGAGCGAAGTGGTGTGGGGTTCTTGCTAGACTCGGACCGGCTTTCTCTTATTCCAAGTGGAGCAAGTGTCCAAGTCAACTAGACTCTACTTGGGAGAACGGTCCGGAAGGTGTACTACTGCACCGTCCGATCCGGATGATCGGGTTGGTCAGGTGTATCGCGGTCAGATCTTCTCTTGCATTTTGTCATCTACATAACTTGGAGAGTCGTCACCAACTATATAATACCGGCAACAAAAAAGCGCCCTAGCCTTGTATGTCATCTACGTTTCCACGAGTCTGGGAATCGCCTCTCGGCGTCCTGTGATCCGGTAGGTTACAAAGGCAAGACATGGGCATTAATTATTGTAATTATGCAATGTATAAAATTTAATATTATTAAAAGGGTGCAGCTCAACTTTTGATGGTCTATCGGTCATGATTTCCGCATGTCTGATATCTGCTCGCGGGAGCTCGGGGTTCAACTACCCGTCAGGGAGAATCGTATATAACCTTTCTCGGATTGTTAGGTGAATCCGACAAGTAAAGGTCCACAGCATGACTTATATTAACATATCTCAGGACTCACTGTATCAGCAAAAAGGGTTGAAATTAATTATGGGTGAAAATAACTGTCTCCTTTCTTCAAAGGGTTCTGTCCTATTTGAATAAATCAGGTTATTCCTGCGTTATTTGAATTTGAGTCAGATATTATTGGCTAGATTTAGTACCATTCAAGTCCTCGTAAAAGTATTTGCTACTCTCTTATTTCACAGGAGGAGACCTTTCGGTGAAACCCCCACTTACCAGCCTTGTAGAATTCTACACCCTTGATTTAACCTGCAGGTATATCACTTTGCTGTATTATCCATTATAGATTCCGTAATAACACCCTAAGCTCCTCATTCGTCTTGCTTTTACTGATGCTTCGACATCCTTAGAAGTTCGAAACTGCTCTTACCATTCTTCACTTTGAATCGACTTTGTGATCCTTGCCAGGTCTTCTGGGCTATTCATCATAGCCTCAAATAATCTGTCTTTCACCATCCTCAGCATCTCTTCTCTTCCCCTTCCCCATTGCTGACACGACATAACCATATATTTGACGTGTTTGGACGGCTTTCCACATTGGGAGCTTGGTTAGTCAATTCCATGAGATTTTGGTTCGGAACAGATGAGCATTGAGCTCAAAGTGTTTGCTCCTAATCTGTATTGCTGTACTGCTCTGGGCCCTCTTCAGGTTAAAGTGGATTTCAGATGGTACTCCTCCGTAATTGATACCTAATCTACCCGTCTTTTGATCTGTAGCTATAGTCGCTGCTTTCTAAGTAATGGAGTCTGCAGACGGGCGGCGACCAGAGCGATGACATTTTTTCCGACCTGCTCAAGAGTTTGACGACTCTTGGAACGCGGCGATTCTTTTGGCCGTATTCTCTTTGTCGAGGGAAGTCTCCTCCCGCACATGTCCAACCACAGCGCTTTATCTCCCCTTCATGCTCGATCATGCAGGTCTTTTCTCCCTCGGCCTAGTAACTCAGTTTCCCTGCAAGCAAGTTCAATCGCCTGTCGAGTGAATAGCTTTTTAGGTAGTTCGGCGTGTCGAAACCTTTATTTGAAGTGGATCTCTATCGGTAGGGTAGAAGTCTCATGCGCCATGGCCCAAGTACTGGTGAATGACATTCTCCTGTGATTTTTTTTAAGCATTTCCTTTGGAAACTAATTGGGGGTTTTACTATCCCTTCTGGGATCTCTCCCGTCGTCCCAGCCTCGGCCCAAGTAGGAGATCCGTTCATTGAGCCGGCCTTACTATCGCACTATATATTTGGTTAGATTTCTTAAAAGTTGCTCCCTGTAACGGCTTGTACGCCTTTATGGTCCTGCAGCCTACGATGGTTATTTCAGTCAGTTGATCGATACAGATTTACTACCACGTGACTATTATTTTGTGACATGGGTAATGCGAATGAGAGGTTTACACCCTTGTTAACCTTCTCACGTGTGCCCCTAATGACACACCCTGGAATCACTAAATACACGTGATAGTTTGGAAATTTCTAGAATATTCTAGACATCAACGACGAAGCATACAACCTCCTCTAGTATGACCTATGATGAAGATTTACTAAGCAATGGCGAACATTCTAGAAATTATGTATAAAGTACACAAGTAGCCTATAGGTTGTACTTAGAAAGACAGAGAGAAAATTATAAACTACCTTTGCTTATATGATTGCCCACGCATTAATACTCTAACTGTCAACAACAACAACCATCATACCCACCATCCTCCTTTCCCGTATCAACCGAGACAGACCCTCCGTACGGCGCAATGGCTTCCACCAGCGCAACGTCTTCTTCAACGCCTGCCAATTCAGGCGAAGGACTCCATCCAAGTCTTCGTAGCATTGCTGCCGCCATGCATAAATCAGAACGCGAACGAATGCAGAGAATGGGCTTAGCTCAGGAATTTCTGCAAAACATCGACGCCTGGGCCAAAACCAAGGCAGGAACAGAAGAAGAGCCATTGTTGGCGCCTTTCATTGAAGAGATTGCACCTACAGTGACCGCGTTCGCGACCGGCAAAGCTCAAGTTTCCAAATTACCCTGTAAGATTCCATATTCCAGAATGAACACGGTAACAACAGCCGCCTCTAGGGTGTCAAGACCGGTCGAAAAACCAGACCTCGCCCTTCCAAAAAAGCTTGAGGAGACCAAGTCCCCTTGGGTTACAGTAGCTAGGAAAGCAGCAAAACTCCCTGCTACTACCCCTGCCTCGATAGCGCAAAAGTCTGCTCCACAGCCTGAACCTACACTTCCAACAACAGAGGAAGACAAACAACTCTTTCTCCGATTGGGAAAAGAACACGAATGGCGCAGACTTTCACTAGTCTCCGTTAAGAAAATGATAACCGAAAGAGCTGGGGTAGCACCCTCAGCCATTGTAGCCATGTATCAGGTCCGTTCAGGCCTGGCCTTCGAGTACGTGTCAGACGCACTCAGAGATTCGATCTTGAGAATAGCACCTTCCTTCCAAGAAGAAAATATAACTTTAGAAGCAGCCTCAGACTGGACCTCTGTGATAGCTCCAAATGTTCCACTTTATCTTAAGGCACTAGATAGCAGAATTTTGGTTACTAACGACATGATCAAATCAGAATGTCTATCTGTCTGCGGTGTAGAACCCGTGCAGGTACGCCCAACTCAAGTAAAACTAGGCCAGTACTCCACCAGCTGGCTTACACACTTCAAACAAAAACCTGTCAATCTAAAGTTTAGACTCTTCCACGAAAGCGGACCAGCGATGCCTTTTGTGCGCAGGCGGCCAATTGAACAATGCCAACGCTGTTGGGTATTTCACTCAACTCGATCATGCACTAAAAGCCAACGATGTGTAAGATGCACGGGCACACTTGAGGCAGCTGAGTGTGCAGCAAAAATACCCAAGTGCTCTAACTGTGCAGGACCACATGAATCATGCAGCCATAACTGCATGGCCCGGCCTAGACGTCAAAATAGACAAGTGACGCCTCGAACACCAGCCGAGCTTAGAATTATTCGAGAGCGCGGCCACCGAGACTTCAATGCTATGTTAGCGGAGTCAGCAAAGAAAGGAAAGGCCCCCGCGACCACTAGTACCCCGGAACAAATTATGCAAGACTCATGAATAGGAGAACACATACTCGCAATCATAATCAGAAATTAAACACCCTTCTATTTCACCAAGTGAACGTGGGAAAGGGCGGATCAAACATGGACATAGCTCTGCAACAAGCTTGGGACGCAGAGGTACATATAGTCATGGTCCAAGAACCATGGACAATACGGAAAGATGGAGAATTCACTACCAAAAGCCATCCTGGATACAATAGCTTTATTCCCTTTGGATCTACGAAACTCGGAATACGCCCACGCGCTATCACATTTGTACGAAGGGGACTCTCAGCGACTCAAATCTCTCCTTCCTCATCAGGTCAGACTGCCGACTACTGCTTCGTGCAGGCAGCGGATATGACTTTCGTTAATGTTTACCGGGCCCCAGGTCCCAGCGGAACTCTAGAGCCTTTATTGAGTTGGCAACCTCAAGGTCCCTCATTGGTCGGGGGCGATTTCAATTCGGTCTCACAGCATTGGCAGCCAATGGCTGAGCGCCAGTACGGAAATGGCGCTCAAATCCTGGAGTGGGCTTTAGCTCACAATATGCACCTGGTAAATACCATAGGAGAAAGCACCCACCGGGATGGAAATGTGTTGGACCTCACATGGAGCAACACCACAGCATTTGCATCAGTATCGAGCCGCTACCATTGTACTTCGGACCACTCAACTATCGAAGGATCAGTCGACACCCCCGGAAACTCGGACCTGTCAGGAATATCGAGACAAATCCGCGTAAAGGATTCCGATCTGGACGAATTTGCACGATGCGTGAAGCTTTGGGCAAGGCCCGGACCTCTAACCTACACAGCTGAGATTGAAAGTCACACGAGGAACTTAATTCAATTACTACAAGACGCAGTTAACGTCGTAGGACGAGTTCCCGCAATTGGCAGGGGAAAAACAGCTCTCTGGTGGGACGAGAACTGCAAATTAAAGCATATTGATTATCGGAGGGCAAAAAACACATCCGGAAACGTAGAAACGATTCGCAGGGCCTTCAGATCTACCGTGAAAGCAGCAAAACGAGAGTATTGGAAAAAGTTAGTCGAAGACACAGTGACAGAATCACAAGTATACAAGCTTATGCGATGGGCAAAACCTAGGTCTATGAAAGAGCCCCCACCTCTTCAGATATCGCACAACGAATGGATTTCAGACCCACTCCAACGAATTATTGCACTCCGGGACTCTCTTCTGGGCAGGTTCAATGCCAGTAACGATATAAGTACGTGGGAGGACGGCCTACCGGAACATATCCCATGGAATCGGGAGATTTCACTTAAAGACGTCACAGCAGCGACCGTTGGGATGAAGGAAACGGCCCCAGGTAGCGATAAAATCATAGTCCGACTACTCAAGGCCTGCTGGTGCACTGTAGGACAACATGTCAGGGACCTCTACCAGGCGTGTTTGAACTTAGAGTACTTTCCGAGACCTTTCAAGATAGCAGAAGTTGTTCTGCTACCGAAACCAGGACGGGACCTTTCTAGCTCAAAAGGGTGGCGACCCATCTCGCTACTGTCTAGTCTAAGTAAAGGGTTGGAGCGATTAGTAGCCAAACGAATGGCCTGGCTGGCTATAACATATCAAGCTGTTCCCTCCCAACTGTTTGGTTCCTTACCTGGACGCTCTGCAGTCGATTTAGTGTCATGTGTCATTCATGATGCCGAAGCTGCAATGAGAAGTAACAAAGTTATAGCCGTGATGACCCTTGATGTTCAGGGGGCTTTTGACGCGGTGCTACATAACAGGCTGCTCAAACGAATGCGAGAACAAGGCTGGCCCTAACACTATGTCGCTGGGTTGAGTCCTTTCTGACTCAACAAAGGGTGCGAGTAAGATATAAGGATGGAGTTACTGGGGAAAAAGTGGTTGAATGCGGAGTGCCACAAGGCTCGCCACTCTCTCCTCTACTATTCATACTTTACGTCTCAACGCTTATCCAGGATGGCGCACCAAACTGTAGATTCGGTTACGCAGACGACATCGCTGTGGTGAGAATCGAGAAAAATCCTCGTGAAGCAGTAGATGCAGTGCAGGAGGAAGTGGATAAGCTCATCCAACTTGCTTCAACGCACATGATCAACTTCGATCTTTCTAAGTCTGAACTACTCATCATCGGAGGGGGGCCTAAGAAGAAAATTGACTCAACAGACCTATCGGTAAGGATAGGTGACCAACGGATCACTCCCTCTCCGCAAATTCGGTGGCTACGAGTAAGGCTTGATTCGCAGCTATTATTTAAGCACCATGTACAGCAGTGGTGTAGCAAGGCACACCGGCTATCCCAGTTCTTGCGTAGAATTAACGGTGTACAGCGTGGCGCGGCTCCTGGACCACTAATAACAGCGGTTAAAGCATGTGTCGTTAGTACAGCAACATACGGCGCTGAGGCATGGTGGCCGGGGCTAACTCGGGTCACTACTCTTAAGAACAAGAAAGTTAACACAGGTGTTGGTTGTCATCACAAGTTACTAGACCGGACCATCCTAACAGCTATACGCGGTGCTCTTCCAGTCTGGCGTACCACACCAAACATTGTCCTTCATCGGGAATTAGGGATCGTACCGGCCGAAATTTTACTACAGCAGAGACAGCTACGAAGTGCAGCCAGGATTCGTAGACTAGACAGTCGTCACCCACTGGTGATCAGGGCAGTAGAGACTCCGAAGGAAGCCATAAAGCGCCTTGGATTGAGGCAGGGACAAAAGGAACGTGTCTTCAAAAACCCGGATAGATATCTGACTCGCTTCCAGAACGGCCACCTTGTTTTACCAGCATCAGAAGGGCCGGGGCTACTATACCAACCAACGCAAATGATAGCCAAGGACACAGAAAGTTTGAATAAGAAAGAAAAGGCAGTTCAAGTCAGTAAGTGGCTAGATGATCTACCGGAAGGAACGCTGTGCGCATACTCGGACGGATCATCATCAGGTCCAGGGCACTCAGCCTATGGATATGCAATATACAAAAATAGAGTACTTATCGCAAGTGGTGGGAAATACATCACAGGAACCGAGATCAACGACGCAGAAATAGCCGGGGCCCTAAAAGCCCTAGAGATAGCGCTAGAAATCGGAGGAAACGCAGGAATTAAGGTACTCCTCGACAATCAGAAATTCGTGAAAGCCCTTAACAGTGGCAGAACAAGCTCATCCCAAGTAAAGGTTATGAGATTTGGAGAGCTAGTCAAGACCCATCCAACAATAGAAGTTCGGTGGATCCCAGGGCATAACAGCATTTCAGGGAATGAAAAGGCTGACGAGTTGGCAAAAGCGGCGCTTGCCTCGAACCCCAGGGGACCAAATTTCTTTTCTTCAACTAATGTTTGGGGAAGAAATCAAGGTGTCCTAACATTTTCGCCATTAAATAGATATGTCATGATGCGAATACAGGAACTAACCAAAGAGTGGTGGCACAAAAACCTGCCGTCAAGGTATGACGACCTAGATTTGTACATGCGAAGGAAACGGCCTCCTGAGCTAGCTCTTCCTAGATGGGCATACCATCGCCTTATCGCAGCAAGAACAGGGCATGGCGACTTCTCCAGCTACCACAGGCGGTTTAATCATCATGACGAACAGATGTTGTGCAATTGCGGACGGGAGAAACGACCATGGCACTTCGCAGAGTGTCGCCTGGCAATCCAGAAATGGAGGACAGACACACAGGAACCACGACCGAGGATTCGGGATATGATTGGGCAAGAAGGATGGAAGATCTTTTTGCGCTTTTTAACTGTCACCAAGTGTTACAGTCTGAATGAATATTGAACAGGGGTGTGAAATTTCCACTGTAATGTTTCCCATAGCCTTTATCTGGCAGGATTAAGGCACGGCGCAGGGCGCCAGAACCTTGGGCAAATTTTCTCCATAGTTATATTTCCTTATTTCATTTATGTTCGCTCGCCTTGCTGGGTTTAAGCAAGTCATGTAGGTAGATAAGAGGCTATGTATGCGCGTAGACCTAGACTGCCCGTGCCATGCCCTCTGGGTGCTAGGCAGGGGCCTGGTCACGTTAAAAATAACAAACAAACAATACTCGAACTGTGACATACAATTTTCTCTCTGATACTTTCAGAAAGCAGACACGCAGGCACTCAGACACGCAGTGACGCAGATCAACACTAAAATAAAATAAAATAAAATAAAATAAAATAAAATAAAATAAAATAAAATAAAATAAAATAAAATAAAATAAAATAAAATAAAATAAAATAAAATAAAATAAAATAAAATAAAATAAAATAAAATAAAATAAAATAAAATAAAATAAAATAAAATAAAATAAAATAAAATAAAATAAAATAAAATAAAATAAAATAAAATAAAATAAAATAAAATAAAATAAAATAAAATAAAATAAAATAAAATAAAATAAAATAAAATAAAATAAAATAAAATAAAATAAAATAAAATAAAATAAAATAAAATAAAATAAAATAAAATAAAATAAAATAAAAATAAAATAAAATAAAATAAAATAAAATAAAATAAAATAAAATAAAATAAAATAAAATAAAATAAAATAAAATAAAATAAAATAAAATAAAATAAAATAAAATAAAATAAAAATAAAATAAAATAAAATAAAATAAAATAAAATAAAATAAAATAAAATAAAATAAAATAAAATAAAATAAAATAAAATAAAATAAAATAAAATAAAATAAAATAAAATAAAATAAAATAAAATAAAATAAAATAAAATAAAATAAAATAAAATAAAATAAAATAAAATAAAATAAAATAAAATAAAATAAAATAAAATAAAATAAAATAAAATAAAATAAATAAAATAAAATAAAATAAAATAAAATAAAATAAAATAAAATAAAATAAAATAAAATAAAATAAAATAAAATAAAATAAAATAAAATAAAATAAAATAAAATAAAATAAAATAAAATAAAATAAAATAAAATAAAATAAAATAAAATAAAATAAAATAAAATAAAATAAAATAAAATAAAATAAAATAAAATAAAATAAAATAAAATAAAATAAAATAAAATAAAATAAAATAAAATAAAATAAAATAAAATAAAATAAAATAAAATAAAATAAAATAAAATAAAATAAAATAAAATAAAATAAAATAAAATAAAATAAAATAAAATAAAATAAAATAAAATAAAATAAAATAAAATAAAATAAAATAAAAAGAGAGGAAAAATGTCATCGAAAAATCCCCAAGTAGTTTCAGTTGAACAATTTCGGCAATTGCAGCGGCAGTTTGAAAAGCTACTCGCTAACCAAAGCAGTAGCGAGTGTAACTCTCGAAAGGTCATTATTGAGAAGGATCCTCCACAAAACGAGAAGGCAAATTTGAAGCCAACGAAATTACCAGAGTTCAACGGGAATAGAGCAGAATATCCAGCATGGCGAGCTGCAGTATTGGATACCTTTCGCATGGATTGGCTATTATTCGGATACGATAATTCCCGGGCCTTTCTAATGATATACAATGCATTAAAGGGCGTGGCAAAAATAAAAGCAGGGCCATTTTATGAAAATGGGGGCGTTCATAATGCGAGAGACCCAGAAGACTTCATCGAATTCCTGGACCGCCTCTATTTGGATTCAACAAGGGTTTCTAAGGCTAATACAGAGCTCCACTTAATGAAGATGAAAGATGGCCAGCAATGGTCAGATTTTTATGCATCATGGTCTAATAAGTTAACCGAGGCTCGAGGGGACTTTTGGCCTGATGAAAATAAGATATCCATGCTCCAAAACGCCTTAAATAAAAAACTGACGACAGCATTAGCTGGGAATTATCTATTGCCGGATGATGATTTCCATGGGTGGATTAAAATAGTGAACAAAGTAGCCCTGAGATTGGAAGCAGTAGATTCTCGATTTGGTAATTGGCGAGGTGGTGATTTGGCACGAGGAAATCTCAAACCCACTACTCGGCAAAGGGAAGAATCTCAACAGAATGAGGCTTGGAACAAAGGAAATCTGAAGATTTTGGAGTTTCCCACAGGCGCCAACAAGTAGGAGATCTAGACGATTCTGGTGACACTATAATGGGGGGGATAAATTCTGCAAATATTACTAATGCGGAGCGTCGTCGGGCAAAATGGAAAAGTAAGGCCCAATTAGACAAGTTGAGGGAGGAAGGGCGATGCTTTCGGTGCGAGCGACAGGGATGTGTAACCAGGAGATGCCCTTTACTTCCAGCAATTAAGCCCCAAAATAGTGGTCCACGTGTAAATATAGCAGCATTGCCTGAAATTGATCCTTCGGTTTATGAAATTGATGAAGAAAAACATATTTTGGAAAACTAGAAGCTCCTGAGTATAGTCGCACTCAGGAGCCGAAGGCAGTTAGTAGCTCTTTTGTCAAAATGAATACAAAACCTTTTCTCGTTAATGCTCTCTTAAATGACATCAAAATGGTACAAGCATTAGTGGATAATGGGTGTTTGTGCTTTGGTATTATTGACGATGAATTGGCAAAAAGACTACAACTGCCGCGCATTCCTATCTCACCAAGATCGTTAGAAACTGCAGAAAGTGCCTCGGAAAAGCCAACTGTAGAGGCAATAACCTATATATCATTGGATCTTGACGGTTATGTAACACCCAAGCTTTGGTTATATATCGTTCCTCACAGTACACATCAGCTGATATTGGGGAAAAAATGGCTCGAGGATCAAGATGCGATAATTCATTCAAAGGACCAACGATTAGAACTTCGAAAGTTTGGTGGCTCAATTTTCAGTGTTGAACGTTGGAGACAGGATCTGAGAAATGTAGCTCGCCCCAGATATACTGTCCCTAAAGATATGGCTTCAATGATTAAAACTGTCCCAGTCTGTAGGGCTTCCCTTGAAGATATAAGCAAGGCACTACGCGGCAAGGCAAATCTTTCAGTACAGGAAGCACGCGGTCACCTGCCGGACGAAGTGAAAGATTTTGCTCACTTATTTGCGGATGACCATGGAACTAGCGACCTGCCACCTCCACGTGGAGCACTTGATCATGCTATTAACTTGCGAGAAGAAAATGGGAGGCCTCTCACACCACCATGGGGGCCACTTTATAACATGTCGCGAGAAGAGCTACTTGTTTTGAGGAAAACGTTAACTGATCTTCTGGAGAAGGGATGGATAAGACCAAGTGGGTCAGCGGCGGCAGCACCAGTGTTATTCGCCAAAAAGCCAAATGGTGGTCTACGCTTCTGCGTAGACTATCGGGGATTAAACGCAATTACAATGCCCGAATGATACCCCCTGCCTCTATTCAAAGAGACTTTACGTCAGCTATCAAGAGCAAAATAGTTCACAAAGCTCGATGTCAAATCAGCCTTTCATCGTATTCGAATAAGGGAGGGTGACGAATGGATGACAGCATTTCGGTGTCGGCTTGGACTTTTTGAATGGCTAGTAACACCCTTCGGCTTGATCAATGCTCCTGCTACTTTCCAGAGATATATAAATGAGCACCTTAGGGAGCATCTTGACGTCGATGCCACAGCTTATATGGATGACGTTCTCGTATATACAGATGGAAGCAGGGAAGACCATTGGAAGTCTGTTCGTCGGGTGTTGAGCAAGCTTGAAAAAGCAGGGCTTTATCTCGATATAGACAAATGTGAATTTTTATGTCAGAAATTCAAATACATAGGCTTCATAATAGAAGCAGGTATAGGAATTACCACCGATCCGGAAAAAGTAAAAGCAATTTCGGAATGGAAGGCACCAAATACCGTCAAAGGCGTGCGCTCCTTAGGTTTTGCAAATTTTTACAGGTGCTTTGTAGAAAAATTCTCAGAGATCGCAGCCCCTTTAATTAATCTAACAAAGAGAAAAACGCCATGGAGCTGGGGTAGAGAGGAAAATTCAGCTTTTGAAAAACTTAAAGGCATTTTTGTATCAACGCCTGTACTAGCTCAATGGAATCCAGAGTGGGATACAGTGGTGGAAGCAGATTGTTCGGGTTACACTCTCGGCGGTTGTTTATCACAGTTGGATGATCAAAATAGACTACGGCCAATTGCGTACTTCTCAAGAAAGTTATCTGGTGCAGAAGTGAACTATCCAATTCATGATAAAGAAATGCTTGCGATCATAGCATGTCTTAAAGAATGGCAAGCAGAATTAAAATCTGTTGCAAAGCCTTTCACTATCCTTACAGATCATAGAAATTTATCCTATTTTACATCAAAAAAGCTGTTGAATGAACGCCAAGTTAGATATAATGACGTTTTACAGCAATTCAAATTTGAACTCAAATGGCGATCAGGAAATTCCGGTGAGCGCCCTGATGCATTGTCTAGACGCGAGCAGGATAGACCAATAGGGCTCGACGATGAACGAAACGCTGGGAGGTTGATGCAGTTACTACCAAGAGTTTCCTTAAATACAGTTAGCACAATACCAGAAAATTTGGAAAGTGAAGAGACCTTCGACCCGGCCGCTTATGTTAAGCTATTTGAAAACGATGAAATACAATCTCTGTGGGTAAAAGCAGTTACAGCAGACAAAGACTGGCTACGTGCGCGCGACGCTGTGAAGGCAGGCGAAAGAAGCTTTCCTCCTGATATTGCTATCAAATATAAAGCTAATATAGCTGAGTGTACGGTTGCAGCAGACGGGGTACTGCGAGGTAGAGAGAATCGAATTTGGGTGCCAGATTACGAGCCGCTTCGCACATCAATTTTGCAACATACACATGGCAGTCATCTTACAGGACACCCTGGCAGAGACACAATGGTAGGCATTATTTTACGCCGATGGTTTTGGCCAAAGTTACGGGAGTCAGTACGGCGATTCGTACGCAACTGCGACGTATGTGGAAGAACAACCGTCTGGCGTGAAGCGAAGGCAGGCTTTCTTCGATTATTGCCAATACCGGAACGGTTAGGTAGTGAACTTAAAATTGATTTCATAACCGATATGCCGCCATCAAATGGGTGTACAAATATTATGGTCATCACAGATCGATTGTCGAAGGAAATTTTTGCCTTTGGTACAAAGTCAATGACTTCAGAAGTATGTGCCAAAGTATTTATTGATCGGTATTATCGATATTATGGATTTCCACGGTATTTGACTAGTGATCGGGGAAGTGATTGGGTAAGCCATTTTTGGAAGACCTTTTGTGAGTTAACTAGTATATCATAACGTCTAACTACTGCTTACCATCCCCAATCAAACGCAAGTGAGCGGGCTAATCAAGAGATTTTCAAATACCTTCGCGCATTTACATGCTATGCACAAAACAATTGGATTGATTTACTCCCAATGGCTCAGCTAGCACTTAATGCAAGGCCAAATTCAGCAATTGGAAGTATGAGCCCATTTTTCTTGAGACATGGTTATGAGTTAGATCCCTTGATGGAGCCAACACCCGAAAGCAAGACCACGTTGCGACATCCTGGCCGACTAGCAGCTGTAAAATTTGTGCAAAGGTTGAAAGATGCCACAGATTTTGCCCAAGCAGCGATGGCTTCTGCGCAACAACGCAATGAATCAAACGGTAACTTGCTCCGTAGGCAGCCCGAAAGATTCAAAGTTGGTGATAAAGTCTGGCTAAACTTACGCCACATCCAAACACCGCAACTGTCAAAAAAGTTGGCATGGCAACATGCAAAATATGAAGTAACGGCTGTTCCGGATGCACTGACTGTAGAATTAAATGTTCTAGGCAATATCCATAAGCGCTTCCATGTCGAATTAGTAAAGCGAGCGGGCACCGATCCATTCCCCAGTCAAAAACGCGATGATGCACGAAATCCTCCAGTGATCGATAACTTAGAGGAGCCTGAATTTCTGATTGAGTCGATACTACGTGCTAGAACAGTTCGCCGCGGACGTGGAACTTCTCGACAAGCACTAGTGAAATGGGTTAGCGAGGCAAATCCAACATGGGAACCAATAGAATCTATTGAGGATACCAAGGACTTGGACGATTTTGAAGCTCTTCACGGCTCTATAGATAAAAAAGATTGGCCATCTGAGAATAGTGTTGGAGCCTTTGTTGGACCCGCTGAAAAAAATATTTTGCGCCAACGTCGAGAGCGTAAGAGAGGCAAGAAACAGTAATAGCAGGAAATTTATTGAGGTATTGCTCTGCCCATGATAAGATAGAGGAGGTGCATTGTAACGGCTTGTACGCCTTTATGGTCCTGCAGCCTACGATGGTTATTTCAGTCAGTTGATCGATACAGATTTACTACCACGTGACTATTATTTTGTGACATGGGTAATGCGAATGAGAGGTTTACACCCTTGTTAACCTTCTCACGTGTGCCCCTAATGACACACCCTGGAATCACTAAATACACGTGATAGTTTGGAAATTTCTAGAATATTCTAGACATCAACGACGAAGCATACAACCTCCTCTAGTATGACCTATGATGAAGATTTACTAAGCAATGGCGAACATTCTAGAAATTATGTATAAAGTACATAAGTAGCCTATAGGTTGTACTTAGATAGACAGAGAGAAAATTATAAACTACCTTTGCTTATATGATTGCCCACGCATCAATACTCGAACTGTGACACTTCCCACGCCAACAGCAATAGCCTGCTAAACGCCTGCATCTATATTCCCAATTTTCCTTCGCCAGCTTAATGTGAGCTCTCCAGCTAAGTTTGGAGTCGAAGTAAGCTCCAAGGGTTTGAAGTGACGCTTGGGGGCTAGTATAATAGTCCTGGATATGTATTGGCATTTAAAGGTTATGCTTTTTTCCATCCCTCGAAAAATGCATCAGCTGATGTTTCTCCGGTGCAAATCTTGCTCCATTACTCTTGGCCCATAGTATAAATATTCCATGAACTGCTCCTGGTTTCGACAGTTTTCTTCCGCAAAGTCTGATCACTTTAGAATATTTATATCGTCTACAAATCTCACCGCCGAGGACTTTGGTGTTTGCAGCGTTGGAAGTAGTGTACTCGCAAAAATAGTGAGAAGATGGGTGATAGCGAAGATCCTTGAAGTATGCCGATACATGTGGGCATCTGTTCGCCTTTATATGCGTCGAAAATCACTGGTAGTTATCTCTTGTAGCAATGAGCCCATGAATCGTGTGATCTAGGTTGGAATTCCCTTCAGCTTTAGGTTATGGATTAACTTTTGATCGGATACATTGTCGAACGCCTCGGATATGTCTAACCTGAGGAGTAATGCCACTCTTTTCTTATTCTTGCCCCAAATGGTGTGCATTTGCTCATTTAGCCTTTCGACTGCTGTAGTTGTCAACCTATTCGGCCTGGCTCCCATTTGTTACTCGGGAAAGAGAGTATGCGCTTCGGTAGTTTGTAACGGTTTGTAAGCCGAGTTGTGCCTGTGGGCATCGGGTAGTACCCCTGCAAGCGTACATAGGGGCAAACGCTTATTTATTTATTTTTAAGGTCTACCGGGCCCAAGTTACAACTAAAGCCCCATCCCTGAGGGGACATGGTGACTGCAATATAAAATACAGAAAATTAAGTGCATTGGCATAGAGGCCATGAAAAGACATAAAGATACTGCGAGCGCTATGCAGCGGATTCCCCACATGACTATGTTAAATGGAACGAATTGGACAGATTTCTGACAGAAAACTGGCCTTCAATATGGAAGCGAAACGTTTGGCTTCATGGGAGGTGCCGAGGAGAAAATCAAGTGAGCCCAGACTTCGTCGGTGACTAGCCAAAGCCAGTCTCTCTCGCACGAGGGGGCAGAAAACTAAGTGTGTAATTGACTTGCTAGCCCCGCAGGAACAAGTCAGAAGGGCATCTTTATGATGAAACCTTTCGTGATAGGCCCGAAAGTCACCGTGTCCAGTGCGACATTGGATTAAATATCCGAGATAACGGCGAGGGAGTCGTAGTTCCTCGGCAGGCTTCTTGGGAAATGGCATCCCCAACTCACAATAGGTAGAGGGGGCATGAGACTGCCACCAAACTGTGGTCAAGTCCCATATTTGCCTTTGAATCTTTGCGCGGACTCCGGCAAGGGATGCGGCAGGGGGAGCTGGTTGGCGAACAGCCTCTCCGGCCAGCTTGTCGGCCCGCTCATTACCTGGAATTCCCATATGACCTGGGGACCACATTACTTGGACTCTACCAGGAGATGCGATAGGTAGGATTCTTCTCGTAGACCAGCGAGATGCGAGGTCCCGAAACTCTAAAATTTCCTTTTTCGAGAACTTGGAGGGCGAAGAATCGAGAAGACGATGTGCAGCCTCTTGGTTGTCGAGGATTACATGAATATTGGTAACAAGATGTGTTGAAGGAGCTGCCGTGGCAGCCCTAAGCCCTGCGAGGGCGCCTATGATCTCGGAGTCATAGACCTCAAACTCGGGTCCTAAGGGAACTTTCACTTCATCTATCGTGATATCTCTGTGGAGAACGACGGCACCTGCCCCAGCAGAACCATCTTTCTGTTTTGAGCCGTCCGAGAAGACGAGAATATCCCATGGTGGCAGCTCCCTAATGCGCTCCCAAAATCCCTGAGCAGAGAAGTCTGCTCGAGATTGATTAAGAGATGCTTTGTAGGGAGGTAAAAGCTTGGGCCGAGGGATGAGAGGAACGAGCTTTATTTTTTCGGTTAGGCGACTGTGTGCGCGGGAGACGATAAACCTTTTAGCCAAAGGATGAAAACAGTCCACGGCCGCTATTCTGAGAGCAGAGCGGAGGCGTATCTCCTCAAGTAGGATATGAGCAGGCTTGAGCCACACCTCTCTTAGAATTGCTGACGTAGGGGTGGTCTTGTATACCGGTAGAATTGCTTGAGCCGAGGTGACTAGAGCTCGGGAGATCATGTCTACCAGGTGTTGAGATCGGGTAGAAGTTGGACGTCCTCGGCGGAGATATGTGTGACCGCGCCACCAGGCCTCTGCGCCGTAAAAGAGAAATGGTAGCGCCGCAGCCAGTGCAGCAGTGCGGAGGAAGGCAGTGGGTACGCCACGGTGGGTGTTGCCAAGCTGACGTATATGGGCGCTGATTCGTTGTGTCCTTGCACACCATTCTTGAACGTGTTCTTTGAAGGAAAGCTTGGTGTCAAGGAGGACACCAAGTCACTTTACGGATGAGCTAGCATCCCTTGAGACACCGTTAATTGTCAGAGTGGGAGGGAGCTGATGAGATCTGTGAAGATGTAGGATCTCCATCTTGTTTTCAGCCAACGAGAGACCATTCTGATTGCACCACTGGGTGACCGTCTCAACCCTGGCGGCAGTCAGGCGAGAAGATTCGACGAGAGTTTTTGCCACTGAGAGGATCGCCACGTCATCAACGTACCCAAATGTAGGAAAGCGGTGTTTAAGTAGAGGCTCGAAGAACAGCAGGAACAGTATGGGTGAAGCTGGGGATCCTTGGGGCAAGCCATGTGGAATGTCTAAGAATTCACCAACAAAATCGTCTACTCGGAGGCGAGCTTTCCTGCCTGAAGCAAAAGAAGCAGCCCAATTTACGTATGGATCAGGCCATCCCTGTTCGCGCAAGCGAGCAGAGAGACGACCAGGCTGAATGCTGTCGAAAGCGCTTTCTACGTCGAGAGTAGCAAGAGTGCATACTTGCTTCGCGTCCCACGCCTTCTCGACATCGTGGATGTGACGGGTTGGTACAGCAGAGATGGACAATGATGTAGGTAATCGTAATTAATATTAAATCTTCTAAGGAAATCAAATCTAATTACATGATAAACTATCATTATGTACAAGCCAAATCGCTCGAGCTATTTAGCCCTGACTTTGAGTCCCGTATTTTGTGACGTGCCTTATAAATATACATTGGTTTGAGATGTGGCGAGATCAGAACATTATGAAACGTTCCCTGTCAGATGTTCCCCGCAATTATGATCGCCGTGGATCATTAAAGGATTTGCATACGTTGACCAGCTTAGGCTACAGGACAATATTGGCTCACAAGCCGTTACAGTGGACAAGACTCTCTACGAGGTCCATGGCTGATCTTCCAGGTAGAGCTCCAAGTTGCGTAGGGGATATAATGCGGCTTGATAAAGCCCAGAAAGCGAGGCGTCTTGCCAATAAGCGTTCCAGCCCTTTTCCCAGAGCTGGGAGGAGTGAAATTGGACGCCAATTCGAAGGGTTAGTAAGATCATCGTTGTGAGGTTTAGGTATAACCACGACTTCAGCGCGGCGAAAATTACTTGGATGATGACCGTATACCAGGCAGAGACTGTATAAGTGTACGATCCATGTGCGCCATGCTGTCACATCCCAGATAAGGCGGAGAGCAGAAACCGAGAGATGGTCGTGCCCTGGAGTAGAGGATGATGTACTAAGTAGACAATGTCGCACTTCGTCTTCGTCTATGGAGAGAGGTGCGGGGATCGCTCGTGGTGGACATGTAGGGGAGTATATGGACACATCCGGTTCCCTACCTACACGGGCAAGCTTTGTGCAGAAAAAGATATCGGCGCGCTCAGTCGGGCTACTGTACGTAACACCTTGAAATTGAATCGGAGGGGGGCCAAAGCGACTGGAGAACTTTCGCCATCCAACCACTTTATGGGCCTCCATAATTGAAGACAAACTATCCAGCTTTAAGCGTTTATGCTCACGCTTGACTCGCTTAACAGTTTTACGGAAGGTTTGGTGTGCCTCGCTAATAAGATGCGGATCACCACTGTTGCGCGCGTCAATATGTCGTCGGCGTTGGTCAGAGTATTCCTGGTTCCAATAATCCTTGCATGTAAGGCTTCACGGTTCAAGAGCGTGGAGCATCAAAAAGCGGCTTTCGATTGTATTTCTAAAATAAAGAATCTAAATTACAGTGTGGGTTTTGCTGCTATTAAAGACAAAAGAAATGCAGCTGTGCCGCTAAATTATACGCTACAGAGGATAACAGAAAACTAACAAAAGAGAATGGTATGGCCCGGCGTCTGGTCAGTACGGCTGTCTTAGAACTGATGGAGCTGGTAGAATTAATCGAGGGTTATGTAACGGCGATGGCAGTGCCTGAGGCATCAATGTCCCGTGGATCATTACAATAGATCCCTCCCCTCTCCCTTCAAGCGCTGGAAGACAATGCAGTGGTGGGTGAGGATTTCCATGGGCAGTCGTGAGTTGCTTCATATTCCTCCATGGCAGTAGTGTCCTCTAAATGTTCTAATGGTTCCCATGTTGGTTCAAAGTAACCATCCCATTTCACGGCAACTTCCCATTTGTTGTTAGACAGGCGGTGGTCAAGAAGTCTCTCCACAATGTACTCTCCTTCAACGTGATCTTCGTCAGCGTCATCAGCCTCAATTGCTGGTGGCTCTGTCTCTTGAAGAACCTGGGAGGGAAGCGGGTCTTCTCGGGCGCGGCGGACAAGATTGACGTGGAATACTGGGTGAATGCCACGTGGCGTGTTCAGTTTGACTGCATGGGAGCCGACAAGTTGTACCACACGGTATGGCAATGAGATCCAGTCAAGTTTCTTGCAAGGTCGCTTGGTTCGTACGTTCTTGAGTCGGAGATAAACGCGATCATTGACTCTGAACGCTTCAGCAGGCTGGCGACGGCGGTTGGCATGACGTTCTTGGACTTCCTGGGCAATGGCTAGCGAAGCTTGTGCAAAAGCAGTAGCCTCTCGGTGTTTGTCCAGCCAGTTTCGACCTTTCGCTGCAGGTGATATAGCTGATCCCTCCGTGTCGTCTGCGGTTGCATCATCAATCGGGTTGATGTGGTAGCCGTGATTGAAGAAGAATGGGGACATGCCAGTACTCGTAGACGTTCGATTCATGATTGCAACCTGGGCTTGCGGAAGCAAATCGTCCCAATCGTCCTGCGTATAAGCGCAGAATGCGCGGAGGTAGGTCTCAACTTCCTGGTTTGAGCGTTCCTGGGTTCCGTCAGTCTCCGGGTGGTAAGCGGTGGATAAGCGGCGGGTAATGCCAAGTTGACGGCATACTTCCTTCCAAAACAGACTGATGAACTGGGATCCTCGGTCAGATGTGATTGCGCGGGGAAGACCATGGTGGGCATAGACATGGATTATAAATTGTTCCGCCATGGTGGCAGCCTTCTCGGAACTCAGAGGTATCAGGATAGGCTGCTTAGATAGCCGGTTCGTTATTCCCATGATGAGGGTGTTGCCGCGTCTTGTCTTAGGCAACTTCACAACAAAGTCAATGGCTAATTCCTGCCAAGTACGTTCGGGTATGGGCAGAGGCTTGAGTAGGCCGCGCTTTTGTTCCTTCCAGAACTTTCCTTTTCCACACGTGCAGCAATTTCCAACAAATCGGCGGACATCTTCAGACAGGCCGGGCCATGCATAGAAACGGCTAACAAGGTCACGGGTGGCGGAATGTCCAGGATGGCCGGTCATGCTTGAGTCATGTGTCAACTGAATGAGCCGAGTGCGAAGGGGCTCGTAGTAGGGAATCCATAGTCGATCACGCCATAGAAGTCGTCCAGCGTGGTCCAGGGAGCATTCGCTGACTTGCCATTGTAAGCCCCACTCGTTAGGGAACAGGCGTCCGTCCATCTGGATGATCCTATGTGCCTCCCAGTAACGCTCGTTGTTGCTCAGAGCAATATGCCACAGTTTCTCCAGTTCAGGGTCGTTGAAAGGGGAATCGAGAAGTATATGAGCACCAGGTAGCGTATCTCCTGGGTGCTTGTCAGGTTCCTTGGCCCAGATAGCTGCCGCAAAGACAAACCCTTTGTCGCTAGGTCGAAGGACTTGGTGAACACGAGATTGCAGGCGTTCGTCAGAAATGTCTTTGGGAACATCTTGATCGCGTCGAGAGAGTGCATCAGAGGTAACTTGAGTCACACCAGGTTTGTGGATGAGGCGAAAGTTGAACTCTGAAAGCTCGTGAGCCCACCTGCGCTGTCGTTCAGAGAGAGTTTGTCGCTGTTGAAAATAGACAAGGTTGCGGTGGTCAGTGTGAACTTCGAAGGGGATACCGGCAAGTAGGTGGCGCCAATTACGAAGGCAGGAGTAAATGGAAAGCATTTCCTTATCATGAACCGGGTAATTGGCTTCCGCCGGGGTGAACTTCCTTGAATAGTACGCAACTGGGCGCCAGAGGTTATCTTTGCCTTGTTGTCGTACAGTGCCTCCGAGAGCCCAACCTGAAGCGTCAGCTTCTACAACCGTGGGGAGAACAGGGTCATAAGTAGCCAAGACAGGTGCAGAGATGAGAGCTTCACGTAGTCGATCAAACGCCTGCTGCTGGTCGTTGTCCCACTTAAAGGAATGGTCCTTCCTGGTAAGAAGCGTGAGAGGCATGGTCAGGGTCGAGTAACCTTTCACAAAGCATCTATGGAAATTCGCAAAGCCAAGGAATCCGCGAACTCCCCGGACAGATGTAGGAGGCTCCCAGTCTCGGATGGCTGAGATCTTGTCAGGGTCTGCCTGAATACCAATTCCGGGTTTCACAATGAATCCAAGGTACTTGATTGAGGACGATTCAAAATCGCTCTTATCCCAGTCCAGCTGAAGGCCGGCGTCGCCAAGGGCACGAATAATCTGCTTGACAAGTTCGCGGTGTTCTTTCTGTGAGCCAGAGGAATAAATGACAACATCGTCAAGATATGCGGAACAAGAGATTCCAAGCCATTTGGCAAGTATGTGGTTAATGAAACGTTGGAAGGCAGCGGGTGCTCCACAGAGGCCAAAGGGAGTAACAAGCCATTCAAAGGATCCTAGGCGGGTTCGGAAGACAGAGTAAGCTTCACTGCCTTCTTTCAACCGTAGGCGGTGGAAAGCTGATATGACGTCAACTTTTGAGACATGCTTGGCACTGGCAATGTCGCGGAGGGTTTCATTGATCAATGGTAGTGGGTAGCCATCCTTCTCAGTAATGCTGTTGAGAGCTCGGTAGTCCACGCAGAAACGGAGACCTCCACCGGGTTTCTTGACAAAAATTACAGGGGCTCCACCCTCAGCACTGCTTGCGCGAATAAAGCCGGAATCCAAGAGTTCGTACAACGTTTTGCGGAGGACAAGAAGCTCTTCTCTGCTCATAGAGTAAAGGGGGCAGGAAGGCATGGACGCCCCGGGCTGCAGGCGAATCTCAGTGTCTAGTCCGGGGCGATGAGGCGGGAGTTCCGACGCTTTCTTCCTGTCAAAAGCATCAATCACGGGAAGGAGCCACTCAGGGCAACTGTCGCGGGGGTCCGCATAGACCTTCATTTTCAGAGCTTTTTCAATGTCGTGAAGACTGGCGGAGAAGATGCGGACATTGCCTGTGTGGCGCGCACGGCTATAGTAGGCTTCAATAGCGCGGTGGGAGACAGAGGTAGTAAGGGTGTCTATCACGCTGACTTTCAGACAGAGCTGAACCGGACGGCGAATAACAACTTGTTTCCTAGCAGGACGAAGGGAAGCGTCATGGTTGATAAGCCAGCGTTGGCCTAGGATTAAATCTTCAGTCTGACCAGGGACAATATAGCTGTAGATAGTTTCGTCGTATCCTCCAAACCCAACATTGATGACAGCTATGTGACTGATGACTGACGGGTCAGGGTCGTCTACAACTTGGGCGATAGGGCGTGGGATGATAGGCAGTATAGACGCTTTACAGCGTGTTTCAGTGCGCATGGAGATAGTCGCCAGACATAAGCAACCAGAGTCGACAAAGGCAGAGGCAAAGAATAATTTATTTATAGTGGTGTCTATATACATTCCTTTAGCCCCCATTTCCTTCCGAGCGATTCTCTCTCCAGCAGGCTCTAGACGGCGACGTTCGCCTAGAGCTCTCCATTTTCCGACATGCTATCGTTGGTCCGAGTGGCAGCCTGTGCGGCGGGTTTAGTGATGGCTGCAGCATAAGTGGAGATCTGGCTGCGTGGGCAACCGCGAGAGATATGGCCAGCATTAATCTGCCGGCAGCGAAAGCAACCATTGTTGGTGCGGAGATAACTGCGCTCTTGCTCGGTCAGAGGCTTGAGTGCAACTATATTCACAGGTGTGGGAGTCCAGTCCATGGCGTCTGGGTTCCTAGCCGGCTGGGATCCACAGGCGGAGGCCTGAGCAGGGAACTGTGGTTTGCTGCGGCGGCGGGCGTGAAGGTTCACCGCCTCAAGCTGAGACGAGGTCTTGTACAGGTACGCGACGTACTCAGGATACACGTCCGGGATGTTGTTGCCAACCAAGGCGCGCGTAAGTTCCAAGTTGATGTTATTTTCAAGGTAGGAAATGCAGTTGATGTCTCCCTCAACACCAGCTTCGTGTAGAAGACGTTCAAACTTGGGGAGGTACAAGGCGAAAGATTCGTTGTCGCGTTGCGGGGTGTTGGTCAGCTTGGAAAGAGCGCGCTTTGTAGCATTGGGGTCGATGAAGAGAGAATCGAGATGGGTCAAAAATTGAACGGCGGTATACTCAGCAGTAAGGCCGCGTTCATAGTAGACGGCCACTAGATTTTGAGCATCAGGCTCCATTCGGGCAAAGATGTAGTCATATTGGTCGCCGGGTGTGCCAATTGCGTCGCCATCCTTCTTGATCTTTTGCTTGGCTGCAAGGGCCCATATTCTGTACTCGGAACGTTTGCCAGAAAACTTGCTGAGCTCGGGGAGCTTGTGCTTGGGACGCTTAACATAGGAGCTAGTATCGACACTGGCTGTGTCAGGGACCGGAGCAGGCTGATGGCCATCAGGCGTGTTGGCGCTAGCCATAACTGTGTCTGTGTTAGCAGCAGCAGCAGCAAGATGGGCGCGGGCCTGGTCTCTCTCTTGTGTAACAGTGTAGAGCTGTTGCTGCATGGACACAAGGCCCTCTTGTGTGGAGCGAATCATCTCCATCATCTCTGCCATTGATTGCTGCAGGGCTTCATTGGAGGAAGACATGATAATAATAGATGAAGCGGGTGCAAAGGCAGGTGCGGTGTCAGGGGCGTCGGTGAACGAGGCAGTGTCGCTAAATGGTCCGGAGTCTGAGCTGAAGTCAGGCAGAGAGTAGGACATACAAAACAGAGATGATGGTTGGTAATGGTGACCCGGTAAACAGTGGCAATGGTAACGGTGGCGATGGTAACGGTAGCGATGGTGTCGGTGGCGATGGTAACGGTGGCGATGGTAACGGTGCGGATTTTAGAAATAATGTAAGGCTTCACGGTTCAAGAGCGTGGAGCATCAAAAAGCGGCTTTCGATTGTATTTCTAAAATAAAGAATCTAAATTACAGTGTGGGTTTTGCTGCTATTAAAGACAAAAGAAATGCAGCTGTGCCGCTAAATTATACGCTACAGAGGATAACAGAAAACTAACAAAAGAGAATGGTATGGCCCGGCGTCTGGTCAGTACGGCTGTCTTAGAACTGATGGAGCTGGTAGAATTAATCGAGGGTTATGTAACGGCGATGGCAGTGCCTGAGGCATCAATGTCCCGTGGATCATTACATTGCAAGGCACACAAGCAGGTCGCGGAGGGTTGACTGTAAGTAGAATGGCTGACAGCGCAGCGATCCCTGAGGAGGCTACTGCATCTATGAGCTGGGAAGTGGGTTCTTCAAAAGGTAGGCTAGGAGGAGCCGTAGCTATGAGAGCTTGGCGGAATATCTCTGTACTTTCGACATTAAACTTGGGAAGCTTCGTTGACAGAAATCGCCTTTGGACTGGAGAGAGATGCACTAAGCCAGATATTGTCTCATGATCAGAAGCTGAGTGAGCCATAGGATCCACTCGAGCCAAAAGACACTCCATGTTTGTTAGAAAAAGGTCGAAGACGTGGCCAGCGCGATGAGTAGGAACTCCGTATGGTAAAGCCGACCTTAAAGAATGGTTTTCGATCCATTCGACGAAGCGGCCGGCTCCTGACGAACGAGAAACGTTGGGCTCCCATAATTCGTGAAGATTAAAGTCTCCCACAATTATGGAATTGGGCTTCACTGGCCAATTAAGGAGTGCGTTGAGACTCTCTGGCATAGGGGCTTGCGGTTGCCGGTAGACATTGATGACCTCCAACGACGGGGAGCACTGAAGGAGGGCGACAATATTCGGTGACGATCCAGTGTTCAGCTGAATGGGGCGCAGGTTTGATCCTTTCCGAATGTACGTAAGTACGCGCGGGCGCGCGAGCTTCCAGTCTCGATTGGGAGGAGTGAAGATGACGTAGGCTGGGTGGGACTTGGTTACATTCTTGAGGTTTATAGTTTTGTCCAGGGCTCCTGGACAAAGATCACATCATACTTGCCTTGGAAAGCAGCTTGTAAAAGTATGAGGTGAGAAGATCCACCACGCCCGACGTTAGCCTGGAGGAAACGAAGGCGAGGCGGGGGATGGCTCCTACAATGGGCTCTGTTGTTCATGGAGACTTAGGGCATTATTAGGTGCTGGCTCGTCCGAATCAACTTCCATAGATCCAAGCAAGACGTTCTCAAGAGCGGTAAACCTGTTTTGGTTGGCTGACAGGAAGAGAGTAGAGGGGTTTGAATTTCCGGAGGAAGGGATCGAATTGTCTATGTTATCAGGATGGGAGGCAGCAGAAGCAGCGGCGGCAGTAGCAGCTTCAGCCCGACGGGTCTTGCGGAGCTTGCTACGGTTGCATGAACGGATTTCTGTAATTTCTTTCTCCGAGAGCTGGATAAGTTTGCCCTTGCGAGGGCGAGGGCGGAGAGGGCGGTTAGGGTCATCTGCCGGGTGAGGGCCCAGGCATTTGATGCACCGGCGAAGATGAGAGCACTCTCCTTGGTGACGTATAGTGCCGCAGCGGGCGCACAAAGCTTGCATTCGGCAGCGTGAGGATTGGTGAAACCCGAAACAAGCTTCACACTGCGTTACCTTCGGGTTGGGGATATAGCGCCTGGATGGGGCGCTGTCAACGATACGAAAAGTGGGAACTTCTTTTGGAAAGAAGATGACCGCAGTGCACAAAGGATCGTGCGAACCTTCATGCTGCGACCAGTGAGCGTTAGATGGAGCGACGCCAGTCTGTGCCTGAGCAATATTCCTGACATCATCGAGCGTTGTGGTGACCAGATTGGACACCGGATTCCAAATAGTGCGTGGTATGCGCTTGACAACATACCCAATGCGATCCTCCACTTGGTGTAAATATTCAGAGAGAGAGGCCTTAATAGTGTCAGAATTCACTGTTGCCAGTTTCAGGGCTTCTTCGGCCGCAAAGGTGATGCTGAATCCGCTGGAGTTGCGGTTAACAGAGGTGATACCGTCCTTGAGGCCGGGGACAATTTGAATGAGAGCAGACTTGACTGCAGTTGCGTCAGCTCTGAGGAGAGGGGCATCATCAGACAGGCGAAAGATAGCCTTGGGGCCCTTAGAGTTAGCTGTCGGAGTTTGCACCGCTGTGCGGGACGGCCGATTGACGGAGGGACGAGCTGGAGCCGAGGGAACAGAGGCGGGAGGGCTGGCGACAGTTGCTGCCCAGTTACGAGATTGGTTCGACACAGTGACGGGAGGTCGAGAGGGAACGTTATGGCTAGGCGTAGGAAGAGGTCTCGCCGGTTTGTGCAGTTTAGGGGAGTCATGGCGCATGGGGAGCCCGGAGGCAACCGCGAGGAGAAACGCGTCGATTTGCTCGCGCACAAAGGACTGGATGAGCGGATCAGCCTCTTCAACGGCTGGCCAAAACTTGTTGTGGAAGGATTGAACTCAAGTAGCTCGACCCTTAGCCACGCGCTGGGCCAAAGGGGGAGGTTGTTGTGATTTAGCCATCACGAGCGTGATGACCAATCTAAAGGTCACTTGATAGGTATCGAATTAGTGGAATCGAATTGGAAGGAAAGCTGTGTAGGAATGGGGAGACGTGATGATTGCGTGGAGTGGGGGGCAAACGCTCAGAAGACCTTAATGTTGACACATACATGGATAACGTCACGAGGTCAGTGAGCTAGTCTGGCACGGATGTAGGGCGCGGACTGTAATAGAGTGCAAATTGCCTCGACCCTTAAATAGATTCTATTCTAGTCATTCTATAGAGTTCATGGCGTATGGAAGATATTGTGGCAACGGGATTTTAACAAGCTGTATTTTTATATGTATAGGACTTCGTCCACTTTGCATTCACTTTACTAGAGATAAGAAATTAGCTAACTCTGACCACTAAGTTATTCAAGTGCTTATGCTCAGACTGTGACACAGTGCTAGAGATTCGGTTTGCAACGAGCTTTTCCAGGAGTTTATCCATGAGATTTATGAGGGTTATGAGTCTCTACGTCTTTAGTATATCATACCTTGGCATTAAGGATTTCTAAAGAACTGCTGTAATGGATTCCTTGAATCCTTTCGCATGATGTCCTAGGGAGAAGCAGGCATTAAATAGTTTTACCGAAACTTTGCTTAAGATTTTACTGCAGTTTTGAAGTAGATGATTGGGGATCTCATCCGAACCTGGCGCTTTGTGTTGTGCTGACTCGGTTATAACTCAAGGATATCTGGAGTTTGAAGCTTATGGATAACGTGCCAAGTGACAGAGTTGCTGAAACTAGTGAGTCATGTATAACATCTTCTTTTACACAATAATAGAACTCGCATTGTAGTTTCATAGCAGGCATCGGATATTGATATTGGAGGAAAGATGTACAGTAGCTTACAAAAGTGGTCGAATAAATCACCAAATCTAATACATTTGACCATAACTTTACAACATGATCTTGAAATGAAAATTTTATAGTATTATATGACAATTTAATTACTTTACTATCGCTGAGACAATTTTGACGCAAAAAAAAGAGAATTGATTATTCTATTGTGGTCTTGGCGTTCTCAATTATTCGACCAGTTTTGGAAGCATCATTTTGATACAAGAACTCAAAGATCTTCTCCCAATTAGCCATCCAATCCACAAGATATTTTCTCTTGCATTCTGTAACTTCTTATTATCTGTACCTTTAAATAACCATGGAAAAAGAATCAACCGATTTCTGAGCTAATATATAGATGAATGGTGAAGATAGGACCTGTCAATAAGGTAAAAGTTACAGAAGTAGCGTTATTTGAAACACAATCGAATCGATCGGTGAGTTGATAAGTGCATCTGTAGCGTAATTTGAATCTCAATGGAATTCAATCGATTGGAAAAGATAGAGTTTGAACTAAGGCGTAAAAGAACTCCCATCATGTAAAAAGGAAACATAAAAGTCAGATTAATTGTATTTATAGGAATCATTCAGCCTCCAGTATCAAACTTACTCAACCAACTGATTCACACTTATATTTTGAAAATACTTTTACCCTGAACGAGATTATTTGGGATTTTTATCAAAGTAATCTTTTCTTTAAAAAAAAAGAAAAAGATATCTGTTGTGCTGGGCATTGGTGGGCATGGTTTACCTGGCAAGTGAGACATAGGCAAGGGCACATGGGTGCACGTGGCAGGGAATATTGTGTTCTAGGCAGGACATGCACGGATGCTAGAAGAGCCGGTGTACAGATGATGGACACAGGTGTCAAGCAGTCCGCATTATGACCTTGCATAACAATAATGTATCAATGACGAGCGCATAATGTGAATTGGGCTGGCAGTGTGATAAGTTCGGTCTGGACTTAAGCGAGGATATTGAGTTATAAATAGGAAGAGATTTCCCACAGTGTATAACATTAATATCGATCATAATTATTCTACCAATACATTTACATCGTTGTATCTAGAATCACCGTCAAGTACTCTAACGCATATGTATATTCCCCACTCAGACACCTGGTAAAACAATATCTCCCGACCAAATAACATTCATTGCAAAATGAGTCCATGAAGGGAAATCAACGAATGAAATTTCAGCAATATAAGGACTCAGTCATGCCACTGTTGTAAAATACCGAAAGATGATAGTGAAGGAAGCACCGAAATTAAAGAATGGACGGCCACAAAAACTATCAGCTAGAGACAAGCGAGAAATCGCCCGTTTAATGGTAAATGGGAGCGCTAAGACGGCAGTAAGAGCGTCCAAACCAGTAAATTCAGAAAGAGAAGATCAAGTTTCCGCTCAGACTGTCCGGCGGGCTTTAAGGGAGCAAGGTCTGAAAGCGATAAAAAAGAAGAAACCAAAGTTGTCAAAAGCTCATCAGAGAGCCCGCTTGAACTGGGCTTTAAGCCACGAAAATTGGACGAAAGAAGACTAGAAAAGGGTGATTTGGTCAGAGGAAACCAAAATAAACAGGCTAAATAGTGATGGGATTAAATATTCTTGGGTTAAAGGCCCAAAGAATTTGTAACCAGAAGCGATCGAAGAGACCCTGAAGTTTGGTGGGGGCAATCTAATGACATGGGGGTGTATGTCATGGTATGGGATAGGTGGAATGGGCCGTATAGTTGGACGAATGGACTCTAAACAGTATTTGGAAATGTTGGATAATTTTCTAGTACCTACTATGGATAAAATTGCCAGAGAGCCCGACTTGGTACCTGCAACTGAGCTAATCTTCCAGCAAGATAACGACTTAAAGCACACATCCAAGAACACAAAAAGCTGGATAGCTTCTACAAATCTCAAGACAATGAATTGGCCCTCTCAATCGCCGGATATGAACCCGATTGAGCATCTTTGGGGTCGGCTCACGTGTCGACTCGGTGAGTATCCAGAGCCACCGAAAGGTATACATGAATTGTGGGAAAGACTTAGGGAAATTTGGCAAAACTTAGATCCAATTTTATGTCAGACTCTAGTTGAGAGTATGCCGTCGCGTGTTCCAGCTGTAATACAGGCCAATGGGGGTTATACTAAGTATTAAAATGATGCTTCCAAAACTGGTCGAGTAATTGAGAACGCCATGACCACAATAGAATAATCAATTCTCTTTTTTTTTGCTTCGATATTGTCTCAGCGATAGTAAAGTAATTAAATTTTCATATAATACTATAATATTTTCATTTCAAGATCATGTTGTAAAGTTATGGTCAAATGTATTAGATTTGGTGGTTTGTTCGACCACTTTTGTAAGCTACTGTACAAAGATACTGCCATAGTCAGAGCAGCAAGAATAATAGTCTCCTTCGTAACCATCAAGGCGATATTCCATCCACTATACGCCTTCAGTATAACCATTTATGTCGTACTTACCATCCATTCACACCATTGACTATTCCATCGAAGGACAGCACAACCACTAGACAAGTCGCCAATTACCTCCATATGCCCATTTAACCCTACAACACCACCACTTTCAAAACTGGCTACGCTTCTTTGTAGAGACGAGGAACTGTTCTAGGTTGAAGGGGGATGTAGAGTTTTTGGTGACTTGTTTAATAATGATTCTGTCCTTCGATGAAGTAGTCAATGGTGTGAATGGATGGTAAGTACGATGTAATATGATTATACAGAGTGCGTACAGTGGATGGAATATCACCTTGATGGTCAAGATGGGGACTATTATCTTTGCTGCTCTGACTATGGCAGTACCTATGTACACTAAATTGAAATAGTTAATGACTGTTAAAGGGGGAAGAAAATGATCAAAGGAGAGAGATGATTTGATTTGATTTGATATTTTTAACGTGACCGGGCACAAGCCCTGCACCCAGGGGGTATGGCACGGGTAGGCCAGATCTACATACATGAAATCTTCGCTACCTACATGAGTGATAATAAAGTAGAAATGCAAGTGAATTCACTATTTCTAAGGAGTTAGTGCCCTGCACAACACCCTAATCCTCGCGCCGTATAAGTGGGGGCGCATAAGAGATATTACAGATGAGCATTCGCACCCCTGTTCAAAATCCAGTTCAAGACTTCAGGTCTTACCGTAACACTTCGTTACAGTCAAAAAACGCCAGAATATCTGCCATCCTTCTTGCCCAATCATCTCCCTTATCCTAGGTCGTGGTTCCTTCGCTTCCGTCCTCCATTTCTGTAAAGACGGTCGACATTCCGCTAAATGCCATGGTCGTTTCTCTCGTCCGCATTTGCATAAAATTTCCGCGTTTTGATGTTTGAAGCGTCTGTGATAGCTTGCAAAATCGCCATGCCCTGTCCTTGCCGCAATCAGTCGGTGATATGCCCATCGAGGGAGGCCGAGTTCTGGTGGTCGTTTTCGTCGCATCAAAAGATCGAGGTCTTCATACCTGTCCGTTCTATTTTTAATCCACCATTCTTCTGCCAACTTTTGTGAGTTGATAGAGACTTGTCGATTTAGTGCTGCAAATGTGAGAGTGTTTTTATTTTCTCTAGACACATTTTCCGATGCAGATATGTTTCGGATCCTGGTGTTTGATGCCAGTGCCCTTTTCGCTAATGTATCGGCCTTTTCGTTTCCGAAAATACCGCTATGTCCTGGTATCCAGCGTACTTCAACCGTGTGCTGCGTGCTGCACAATTCCTTAAATCTCTTGACTGCTGGTAGCGAGGAGTTTGTGCGCCCGCTTTCCAATGCTTCAGCTGCTTCTTGATTGTCCAGAAGTACCTTGATCCCAGTACTACCCCTGATTCCCAATGCTACCTCCAAACCTCGTACAGCCCCGGCGATTTCTGCGTCGTAGACCTCTGCCCCGGGAAGTTGGTCTCCGCCGCTTGCTGTGAGTTCTCCGTCCATATATACTGCGTAGCCATATGCTGAGAATGCTGGACCGGATGATGACCCATCAGAATAAACACACACAGTTCCTGCGGGTAGGTTTCTAAGCCAAAGTTTGAACAGCTTTGCTTTATCTTTCTTGTTGCACTTGGCCCTGGCGGCGACCCTTGTGTTCCTTGGTTGTCGAAGCTCTCCAGGTGCTTCCGATGCGGGGAGGGTGTGATTCGCGTTCTGGAGGCGTGTTTGATAGCGCTCAGGAACTCGGAAGACTCGTTCGTTCTGGCCCACGCGGAGCTTTAGTCGTTTGATTGTATCCTTTGGTGTTTCGCTTGCCCTTGATGACAGCGGGTGATAAGTGTCGAGTCGGCGAATTCTAGCGGTGCTACGAAGTTGTTTTTGTTGTAAAATTATCTTTGTCGGCAAAATTCCCGATTCGCGGTGAAGTACTATGTTGGGAGTCGTCCGCCAGACTGGAGAGAGATGATTGATGTATATATTGCTATCTAAACATACGTAAGATAAATAAAAGGTTTATCTACAGACGCGACTATAATCAGCACGTGACTTCTACACAGCACAGAGGCTGACACTTTAACAATGACAATTAAAGAGTAACATACCATTTAAGAGAGAGAAATAGGTTGTAATGATTGAAGATGATAGTTGATTAATTTTATGTTATTCTTGTAATCGTTATTCTCTATCAAGCATAGGATCTATCTGTGTTGTGCTGGCTCGGCTGAGGTGCTGGTATCAGTAATGATAATTGTGCTTGGAAGAGATGGAAGTACATGGAACCTCATGGAAGTCAGCAGAAGCATCGACTCTGTTCTATAGAGAACACAAGTAGATGCTAGAAGATTCCAGAGGTCATGATCAGGAGTAATGGGACGGTGTGCAACTATAATCTTAATGTACATCAGACATATCTTTCTCTCATCATATCATTAGGCAGATTATCAGATCATTCATTGTAATACGCATACAGTATTCATTCTATATCTATTCCCACCATCAGTATACACCATCCTCTGTGTATACAGCAACAGATTCAGTAGCCAACATCCTGTCCTCCATAAGCTCATAAGTATAACAATCTGTGATGGACTATAAGCGATCGGAATAAAGCACGACAAACATGTGTCACGAAATACCGTTTATTTCTCCTATAACTGTCTACTAACTAGGGAAGTGAGGTTAATATACAGTTACATAAACGCGTGCCCCTATTTATGAGCGCGCGTCCTGAAAGGTATGAATGTCATTGCGATCTGCGTCCCTTACTGACCGTGACCGGCTAGTCCCTGACCTAGCCATTAATCAATGCAGGGCATAGCCCATAACATTTGCCCCCTTCTTTACGGAGTCCTTCCACCTTAGGGTGTACATGTATCATCTTTCTCTCCTTTTTCTTCTTGTGGAAGGACCTTGTCTAGCTCCTTCTTCCTCACCAACGCCATCGCCTGTACCGTAAAGAGTCTCAAATTTGTCAAGCGCGACAGTCTCTTCCATTGTAGAGCGGTCTTCCCAGTTTGGCTCAGCACGATCTTTCCATTTAACTAAAACTCGTCTTTTCCAACCTCGGCCATGACGAAAGAGTTCTGCCCTTAAGATCCGATCCACGAAATATTCTCCTTCAGCGTTTTCTTCCAGGGTTTCAGGCAGCACCGGTAAAGGTTGCGAATCGTCAAGTTTCTGTGAGGGGAGAGAATCTTCACTTGCCCTCTTTAATAATTTTACGTGAAATCGCGGCCAAATTTTTGAAGGCACATCCAACTCCACTACATGGGGAGTGATTACTTTTGTTACCATGTATTTAGCGTTTATCCAAGCTAACTTCTTTTTTGGCTGGGGTGTTTGAATATTCTTTAAATTTAGCCAGACCTTATCTCCGACGCGGAAAATTGGGGCAGGGTTACGAAACTTGTTTGCTTGGTCCTCCATTTGCTGTTGTGCAGAAGCCATAGCAGCAGCTGCGTATTCTTGTGCCTCTCGAATTCGATTCAGGAATGTTGAAGCCCTTTTTGCCTGTGTTGTAGTAGTTTGAGTATTTGAAGTGACAACTTGCTGTATAGGCTCAGCATGGTAACCATGCACTAGAAAGAAAGGGCTGAGACCAGAGTTTGAATTATCTCTATTGTTTATTGCTAATTGGGCGGAGGGTAGCATTGAAGGCCATTCGAATTGAGCAAACGATATGAAGGAACGTAAGTAAGCAAGAACTTCTTGGTTCATACGTTCCGTTGCACCGTCCGTTTCCGGGTGAAAAGCGGTCGATAACCTTTGTTCAATTCCCAATTGAGAACAAAATTTTTTCCAAAAATCTCCAACCCAATTAGATCCCCGGTCTGAAGTAATAGCATGCGGAAATCCATGGAAACGATAATGACAATTTATAAATCTTTCAGCGCATTCCTCTGCCTTCATTGAATTCATCGCTTCGAGAGTAACGCTTTTTAACAGACGGTCTGTAATGACCATCAAAAATTTTGGGTCACCCTTACTTTTAGCTGGTAGCTCGGTCATGAAATCTATTGAGAGCTCGCTATAAAATCTTTCGGGCACTGGAAGTGGAAGAAGCAACCCTTTCTTTCTTGTCCTCCATACATGGGAACGACCACACACGTCGCAATTGCGACAAAATTTACGCACCATCATAGTCATTCCAGGCCAGTAAAAAGAGCGTGACAAGATAGCATGAGTATTATTTCGACCTGGGTGACCTGTCATGTAAGAGTCATGTGTTTTTTGAATCAATGCTGTTTGTAGAGGTTCATAGGTAGGTATCCAGAGCCTATGTCGGAAACATAATGCCCCTCTTGCATCAAGTTCGCATTCACCAATTGAAAGTTTTAAATTTAATTCGGGAGGAAAAGTTCTTTCGTTTTTCCAAAGTGCTTTGTAAATGCTAGGAAATGATTTATCTTCTTTAACTGCAATGTTCCATAAATTTTGCAGATTAACTTCTTGAAAAAGACTTTCTCCGGTAGGAACATTGTTGTCAGGCAAAATATTAATATTAGCGACACTAGTATCTAAAGAATTTTTGCATGGAAGCCAATTAGGATCCAAAAGCTGGAATTCACGTTCTTTCAAGCGTGGGTCCATGGGATCATTAGGAATGTCCTGCGTGCGTCTTGAAAGAGCATCTGGCTTAGAGTTTTTTTTCCCAGCTCTAAATTGTATGCGGAAATTAAATTGAGACAGAACTTGGGCCCACCTAACTTGTCGTTCGACGAGTTTTCTAGAGGACATGAAATATTCTAAATTTTTGTGATCTGTTAATATAATAAATGGTTTTTCAAGACCCATCAGCTCTCCCCTCCATTCATTAAGACACCTTATAATTGACAAGAGTTCTTTATCATGAATATCATAATTACACTCTGTCGGAGTCAGCTTTTTTGAGTGATAAGCAACTGGGTGCAAAGTTCCATCCGGATCAAATTGTGATAAGCATCCACCAGTTGCCCAGCCTGAAGCGTCCGTCTCTAAAACAGTCATTTTGTCTTCGTGCCACATAGCGAGAACTGGTGCAGTCGTAAAAACCTTTTTAAGGTTATCGAATGCTTTTTGATGATCATCTGTCCAGTCAAACAAACTTCCTTTGTTCGTGAGTTTTTGTAAAGGGGCTGCAAGAGTTGCAAAGTTATTTATGAAATTTCTGTAAAATTTTGCAAATCCAAGGAATCCTCTCACACCTTTGATATCCTTGGGTCTGTCCCATTCAGTAATGGCTTTTATTTTTGCATCATCTACTTTGATGCCCTTTTCAACTTCAACGACATATCCCAGGTATTTGATTTCTTTTTTTGCAAAATTACACTTCTGAGGGTCGAGCCGTAATCCAGCTTCAGCCAACAGATAAAGTACCCGGCTTACTTTTTTCCAGTGATCTTCAAGGTCCCCGCTAGAGAAAATCATGACATCGTCTAAATACGCTGCGCACGTGTCTCCTAAGAGGTCTCCAAGAACGTTATTGATCCACCTTTGAAATGCCGCCGGCGCTCCTGCGAGACCAAAAGGAGTGACTAGCCATTCAAAGGAGCCGAAACGAGTGCGAAACGCCGTTTTCCATTCATCTCCCTTTTTAATTCGTAACCTATGGAACGCCGCGCGAACGTCAACCTTAGATATCCGTTTTGCTCGGGCTATTAGTCTTAAAGTTTCACGTATTAGTGGTAAGGGATACCTATCACGCTCGGTAATTGCATTGAGGGCACGATAATCAACACAAAAACGGAGACCACCGCCAGGTTTTTTGACAAACAGAACTGGAGCACCTCCCGGTGAGCTGCTTGGCCGGATCCATTTTTTCTCTAAAAGATTGGACAATGTCTTCCGAAGAACGAGAAGCTCATCTCTAGACATCCCATATAATGGTCCCCAAGGCTATTCTTTGTCTCTACCCGAATCGTCTTTTTGCAAGATCACTCTTGTGTCAACCCCAAGTCGATGGGGTGGGAGAGAGTTGTCTGTAGAGACATCGTCGTCCAGAAATAGGTCGGCATAGTGTCGAATTTGTTTTGGTAAGGAACTTTCAACTATCTTACGTGGGGTGGGTGGCTTATTTTGCAAAGCTTTTGAAATATCAGCAACCGATGCCGCTCCCAACATTCCAATTGTATTCCGTGGTACTGCTAGATCCTCCTGTCGAATTATTGTACCTCGCCTTCTACTACCAATTCGAAGATACTTTTCTCTGGCCAAATAAACAACATTATTATCTTCCAGCCAAGGCTTTCCCAAAATTATAGGGTAAGCTAATGTAGGTACCTGTTACGGGATAGATCCCCGAGGCTTATTCTGGCTGCGCCAGAACGTCATTATTCGCGAGGCTGACCGCTAGCGAGGCTGGTATCGCCAAGACCATTATTGGCGAGGCGGATATGTCGATACTCGCAAGGCTGGCCCTTATATTAAAATGGTTGGAATCCGTATTTAACAACACCACTAATCACGAGGTTGGAGATCGCAGTAATAATAGTTACAAGCAGGCTCTATGCAGGGAGCGCAAATGTGTATATATATGAGAAGGGAAATTCTTCCCAAGTTCTTTCAGTAGATTAGAATAATTAACTGATTTTATATTTGGACTTGCTCTGGTGTTTACCACCACCAATTGATCCCGCAACAGTACCACATAACCACGCACTGTTATCATAAGGCCCTGAATATTTAAAGTTACTTGTGTTGTGTGAGTAATCATCTCAGTAACATTCCCGTTGGCTAGATGTAATGGGATTGGGGTAATTTTTATGGTTGGGAATTTATTTTCGCGCACAAGATTAGCATCAAAGACAGAATAGCAAAGGCAACCTGTATCAACCAAAGCTTTGGCAAACACAGAATCATTAATTAAACAATCTATTAGGAACGGTTGACTGTTCATAACTTCATAATTGCTTTTTAGTCTACAATTCTCAGATAATCTCGACTTATTCCCCCTTTCCGCGACTTCGGTTAGGGGTCCTCTTTTCCCGTCTCAATGTCGCTCAACCCAAAAACGGCAGCAGCATTCACACCAGCAACGGGACGAGCTGCGGAACGGAAAGTAGGACATTGTTTGGTTAGATGACCCGGCTTGGCGCATCTGGCACAAACACCATCATGCACAAGCTTTAAAAAATCTTGTTGCGCGCGCCATGGGGCCCGTGGTCTATTGTCCTTACTACCCTGATTACCCTGTAATTTTCCTAAGCCTGTTAGGACCGCGTTAATGTTTGGATTGGAGCCGTTACTGAGCAGATTCAGCAGCGCATTGATTCCAGTCATCTGTATATCCCCTTCTGCATCTTTAGTTGAGGGGTTTAGAGAGGTCGAAGGTGAGAAAATCTGGTTAGTTTTAGGCTGGGTCCGGAATTTATGGTACTCCAACCTTTCGGCGACTTCCCTGACTTTATCACGCCAGAGAAAGTAATTGTCTAGAGTTGGCATATCAATACCAATCAAGGCCTTTTCCAATTCTTCATTTAGCCCATTGTTAAGATGGACAATTTTCATCAGAGGATCCCAATTGTTGCCTCCACACTGAGCAAGTTTTAACTCGTATTTGAGAACAAATTCACTGAAAGATTGTCGAGCTCCCTGCTTCATCCTTGAAAGTTCCTTGCCAGCAGTAAGCAAAGATTGCTTATCCTCAAATATGTCCTTGAAGTGGTCGAGAAACTCTTTCCAGTCGTAACTGCCAGTAGAACCCCCACTCTCAAACCAGCTATCCACCCTAGATTTCCTCTCCTTTGGGAGAGTACCCAGCATTCCTAGACATACTGCCCTATTTGAGCCAAGGAGATGTCGATCCTCCTCGATCTTAACTTTCAACTCAAATAAAAATGGCCGAAGGCTTTCACTCTTCCCATCCCACTCGGGCCACTTTGCCTCTTTTTTTTTGATAGTGCTGCGAGCAGCTGTTCACTAGTCGTGACTGGGTTTTCTTCGTTCATCGGGATATCGTCTGAAATGTTGAATGAGAAGGATTTATTGTGTGGAGACGAAAAACTTTTGAACGAGAGATGAGTTGAGTCGTTATCACTAGAAGATGGAGATCCAGGTGCACTATATCTCATAGGCTATGCTAATTAGCCCCAGAAATAGTCGTAAGTCAGCTCCACGCGACTCGGGAGAAATATAAAGATTTATGCTGATAAAGAATCCTCCGGGCTACACTTCACGGAGGGTATATCCAATATGAGTGATAGGAGAAATATGTGATGGACTATAAGCGATCGGAATAAAGCACGACGAACATGTGTCACGAAATACCGTTTATTTCTCCTATAACTGTCTACTAACTAGGGAAGTGAGGTTAATATACAGTTACATAAACGCGTGCCCCTATTTATGAGCGCGCGTCCTGAAAGGTATGAATGTCATTGCGATCTGCGTCCCTTACTGACCGTGACCGGCTAGTCCCTGACCTAGCCATTAATCAATGCAGAGCATAGCCCATAACACAATCTGTTATATACATGAGAAGTAGGAAGGACTCTACAATGTACTGATAGATTCTAGATGTTTCTCCATGTCTGTGCATAGTTCTTCAGCTGTCTAGCTTAATGCTGGAACATACTAAAATATGATTAGTCATACTCATATGTGATAATGCTTGATACATCATGCATTATGAGTGGATATGCCATTATCAGGGATAATAGTATAGCAAGGATGATGATACCAGATGCAGTCATGTTTCTGCCTTAGTTACAACACATCATTCGTCCAATATCAACACCCGATGCCAACTATGTAACTACAATTCGAGTTCTATTATCGTGCAGAGAAGTTATTATACATGACATGTTAATTCCAGCTATTTTTTCACTTGTCACATAATCCTCAAGCTTCAAACTCTTGATATCCCTGGGTGTTATGCTATTAAGCTTATGCATGACATAATATTAATGCATATGGAATAGTAAAGTGTCTTTGTGGAATAGTGGAGGACACTACAGAAAAAGAAGATTCACATGTATATAATACCGAGCGTTCCTCAATAAATGATCTTCGATACCGATTCATTCTCATGCGTAAATTCAATCATCAAATTAATCATTCCAATCAATTCACTTACCAAGATATCCAATTCAGAACTAAACTTCGTTTGTAACTATTTCTTGTACGGCTCATAACCTCAACACTGGGTCGTAACCGAGTCGACACAACAGGAACGCGGCTTCAGTAGTGACGATGACACTTGGCGCAAGTCGATGTGTTTGAAAATCTATTCATGGCCAAGATATTTGCGGCGGAGAAGAAG
Source organism: Podosphaera xanthii (assembly GCA_028751805.1). NCBI lineage: Eukaryota > Fungi > Ascomycota > Leotiomycetes > Helotiales > Erysiphaceae > Podosphaera > Podosphaera xanthii. Next base: position 644,759 of record JAPWIX010000029.1, read on the forward strand.
AGGCGGATATGTAGGGTGTCACGCCTTAAGCACTTGAGTCTTTTGTTTTTTTTTTAGCAGACTTGCTAGCCATAGTCAGAATTGTAGATAGTGCAGAGCTTTTGGCAGCCGGCTACTCGCAACACGCCTCTCGGGTACAAGGCTTGCGCCTGATACGTAACGGATCAATTAATCAACGTCCAAGTATTTATCCGACTTCTTCCCAAATACCATCTCTTTCGTAGGGACCATAGCATCTCAATGCCTAATATTGTTAGTTATCAAAGATTGTACCACATCTCTGACTATTCTGAAGTTATCCCGTGGTGTTGCTCTAGGGTAATAAATTACTTTGCGGTGTTTTGCTTCGTCCGTGAACTTTTTCGTCACAGTGTGTGTAATATTCCTCTCCAACTTTCATTCATACATTATGATACGAAAAGTTCCATGACGATATCCTTTGCGCTATTCGACCAGTGACATCGGGAGCGGGCAAATTATTGCGTGCTGCTAGAATTTCTCGCCAAACAGCCATAGATTTCACATAGAGTTCCTCTCTGCTCCTGGGGTCAATGTTTGGTAATTAAATCAGGGTATAGAGTGACAATTAGCTTCATGGGAGTGACAGGATTATCTTAGGATACATGAAGTGCACATATGGGTCGGATGGTGCAGTGGTACACTGCCCAGGCCACCCACCAAAGTAGGATCTGGGTGGCTTGGACACTTGAGACGGGAAGAAGCTGGTTCGAATCCAGCAAGACATTCTCACCTCTATTTTCACGATGATATGGTATTCGTAGCATGATGAAAGCAAGCTCAATTAACCATAAGTTTTTCTCGCTTTTCCCTGCTGTGGGTGTTGAAAGGATAGGGGCTTGTGGATAGCACCAGGTCGTTATACCTGGTTGAGATAGTCACAAATAACATAAGAATTTTAACTTACCACAAATAAGAGTGGGAACAGAGTGGCACAAATAAGAGTCTGTAAATCTGAAGTGTGGAATTGTTATTTACTCCCACTTAGACACAGAGTGCTAACTACATAATTTATAATAATCTGGCGCTAAAAGTTCTAGTAATTTGGTCGTATACGGACTAGCGTATTCTATAATTTGGAGTCTTAACTGTTGGGAGACTAGTGTATCTGTGCATATCGCTTTGAGTGCACAGCCCTATCTCTAAACTGCTATTTTTTTTTTTTTAAATCATTTTTGCGTATGCAGCCTGAGGCTATGACGCGAATGATTACGGAAGATATGTATGTGACGCAGAATAACTCTGTTTGACGTTTGGAACACTCATACTCAGATTTCATTTGCAGATACCACTACGAGAATAACGCCTTACGACATGTACCCTCTTCCGTGAATACCCACCACAGGGAAAAGCGAGAAAAACCTGTAGCTATCTGAGCATGCTTTCGTCATTCTACGAATACAGTATCACCGCGAGAGAAGTGGTGTGAGGGTCTTGCTGGATTCGAACCAGCTTTCTCCTGTCTCAAGTGGGGCATGTGTCCAAGCTACCCAGACTCTACTCGGAAGAACGGCCCGGATAGTGTACCACTGCACCATCCGACCCTCTAAACTGCTAGTAACACTCAATTTCAACAGTGGGTATTCATGGAAGAGGGTACATGGAGTAAGGCGTTATTCTCGTAGTGGTATCTGTAAATGAAATCTGAGTATGAGTGTTCCAAACGTCAAATAGATTCATACTGCGTCACATACATATCTTCCGTAATCATTCGCGTCATAGCCTCAGCCCGCTTACGCTTGAACTATTTAAATGAAAAAGTTCACATGCTCCATCAGGATTTGGTCACACTGTCTAGGTAGGTACATTTCCTGTGGCTGGCAAATGGCTCATCTGGGCTGGACGGTGCAGCAGTACCCTGTCTGGACTGTCCTTCTAAGGGCTCTGAGAGGTCTTTACATCATGATATTATACAACCACTTCTAAATCTATACATAAATATGTTTGGACTACAGTCAGGCTTAACTCAGTGGAATAGAAGGGATATATGAATTTTTGTCACTATTTAACAGACTCACAGGCCATCAGGGGCAATCAGTTTTGCTTGCATGTAGTACTGCAGCCCTAAAAATTGTTCCTGAATAGCGTTAGGTATGTAGATTGAGCCAGCGGTTAGGGCAATGAAAAACAAATTTAGTTGCCATAGCTACGAGGCTGAATACAATGTGATTTTGAAAAAAATACATATTTGGGGCTAAGTAGTAACAATATTTAGGTCTGCAATACAACATGCATATACAACTAATTGCCTTCAATAGGCTGTAAGATCCCTTCGCAGTTAAGCCTTATTTTTACGTAAATATTCTCTGTCGCGGTAATCGATGTTATGACGACAGAGCCAAATACAACCAAGGTGTCGGTCACGTTTTGACAAGTGGCACGCGATACAATTTGGTCAGGGACGGGATTTTTTGTACCGAAAAAATTACGTGTAAGTTTGAGGTTGAGAATGAGCTTATTCCCTTCGACAGTTCTGTCTTTCTTAGTCATGAACGTAACATAGTTTGTCACTCATACTAATACTCCTTGTCTTCTTCATGATCTGTCGGGGACAGGACCATAATGAAAAATTCGAGACGAGTTGTCTTCGTTTGCAATCAAAAATTCCCCCGATGACGTCCCCGAAGGAAAGTCAGTGACTCTCGATGCCCCGATGTGCAATGGAGATCTCGTGTCACCACTGAAAGAATTCGTGAGCTCCTCAGTGTCAAGAAGGTAAGTATGCAGAAGAAAAGGACAAAACGGTATTCGACACTGTATATATACCTCAATCTTGACGCTAGCGGTGTTCTAACCGCATTGACCATGATTTAGCACAGACCCTGGCAAAAGCAAACACCTCAAACATCAAAGGCATTCTCACATGATGACAATAGTCCAAGAAAGGTTCCTCGTGACCCACATTCAAACAGCGAACACGTTCATTTATGTGAAATGTCTCGATCAATGGCGTAAGACTCCAGACTTCATACAAGTACCAGTCACCGCGAATCCTCGGGAGAACTTTAATGCACGTACATATTAATTAACTAATGAGGCACGCTCTGATTCTTCTCCATCGCCATCTCCCCTTATACCAAATGATTCTTAGGATAAAAGTAGCATCGGCTCATCGAACTCCTGTCTAGCAAGATCGAGGATTCTTTCTTCAGCCAGATTTCAGTACAACTGGCCTGAACTCACTCTAGAGAAGCTTCTAAAGGCAGTGCCTGATGTTGTGGGATCAATTGATGTTAACAACAGAGGAAGTCAAAAAAATACGTTTAATCACCTGAATCTTGGGATTGAAAGTGACGAGCGCCTTCCTGTGTAATCACATGATGACACGTGCGATATCCGTAGAACCTAACACAGGAGTCTGCTTTCGTTCTTATATCAGTATTCTGAGGCTAGCAAAGACGAACTCCTCACCTTCACGTGGTGCAGAGTGTAAACGCTCAGGATATTTGCTGCATTTTTGAGATAGTCAAGAAAAGTCGCAACCAGGACGAAGATACCCAGAAAAGCCTCCTCTTCGTCGAATCCTCTCTGGTCCTATCCTTCTCCGCGAGTCCTGTTCTGATCAGTACCTTTTTCTCTGCCGCCAATGCTCGCTTTATCCGAGTCTCACGTTGATGAGCCCTTCTACGGAAAGATACAATCTTCTTTCTAGCGCCTTATTGGACACAATTTATACGCCATCAGTGCTATGTGCACCCGAAGGAGGAATAAGCTGATGAGCACAAATTTGGAGAGACATTAAGCTCTAATTTGCCCAGGAAAGCAAGAATCCAAGTGGGGATTTCCTAGGGAAGGAAGGAGTGGGTGGAAAAAATATGGGAAAGGAATGGGCTGGTTTTACGGAGACTTTGGATTGAACACCTTCATGGATTAATGGACTTGAGGGGTATGCTATGGGAATTCTGAGTTTTGATGGGGGTCGGGGCGAGAGAAGAGGGCTGGCTGACCATCAGCTACGAATGATCCTAGGGCAGCTCTGTGAATGCGTTTTAGTCACTCTTTAAATCTTGTCTCTAGCAGCAGTGTCTTTATGGACCGTCCTTTGTCCTAACAGGAAAAATAGTGTCCAGAATTTTCTATGCGACCTATCAGACGTTAAATAAAGACAACAACATCAGTAGTCTAACCCGTCTAAGCCTGGCTCTATCCTCGTCCATTGTTACAGGATAAACCCTGTGGCGATTCTGGCTATGCCAGAAATGTAAGGCCACCATATATAGAATTGGACAGAACGTTATCAAACAGAAGAGAATGGAATGGAACGGCGTGGAAAGGTATAGGGTCGAAGGGAATGAGATGGTTAGTATGGAGAATGCCCTACAACTAGAACTGACAGAATCTTCGAGAAGATTGTAGAACGATGGGAGGAGTATATATTATATGATAGACCAGCACGTAGATTCTGTGGACTTTTACAATGGACTGTATTTATCTTGGACTTGCTCTGTTGTTAACAACATCAACTGATCCGGCGACATCCATATGTATAGACACTGACCCTCGCTAGGTTTTGTCTCGCTTATCGTACTAGTATCAGTATTATTTCGGACAGGATAATGAAGCATACAGAGAAGTCTTAGGTTTTTACTTTATTTTCCCTTGGGCAGGCATTCATGTATGAGGGAAGAAACGGGATTTAAAGATGAACAAGTGTAACCCTGTAGAGGTGGCGGCGAATGCCTACTTAGTATTAGTATTCAGCGTCAAAAAAGTATTATCTTAGTCCTAGCGACTGAGGGTAGCGTACGCTTTCCAAGGTCTTTTTTTAATTACTTATTACGCCGTGCCGACGCACAGCACACAACCCTGAGGATCATGTACCAATTAGCTCAGCCTATCTATTGCTACCCGATGCGTCAGTCTCCCGAAAGATTACAGCCAAATACATGTCCCTTCCCCACCCGCACCCCATGACATTCCCCTGAGCCGATTTCATCTTGCGACCATCTATCTCGAGTCACTGACCCGGTGATTTTTCAATTACCAACTGCCCTCCCCAACAGTTAATCCAGATGTGACTCTTCGACCGGAAAACCCTGGAACAAAAAACCGATCGACTAAGGTGGTGCCGTTCCACGAAGATGTTCTGCCAGCTGAAGGAGCGCCAGCGGTCTAGTGCACAGGGTAGTTTAGAAACATCTGATTTGCGCCGGTGCTTAGAGTATCTGCGGCATTTTTCCAAACGCTGCTCTGGCACACGCACAACGTATCGCAGTCAAAATTCCTCATGAGTCTTTCTCCAAACCCACTTCCTTCTTCTCACACATCTCAATACCCGTTCGTCCTTTTCCTTAGAGATTCCTTCAGACCTATTCCCAAAAGTAAATCACATGCCACATCTCTCTTCCTAAATTTGTGCTCCACGAATTAAATTCTCCGTCGGGTGACCATAACATCGGGAGCGTATATGCGAGTGTTTATCCAGGTAGACGATGATGCTGTTTTTTCTGGGTGATTTCCGGAGGAAGGGGGGCTCCAGTTGAAAAGACATCTGGGCGTGAGAGACTTAGGGTTGGTTGGGTCCGGGTCTTATCGAAGAGAATTGTTGACAAGTTGAGGAGCCATCGACCAGGTGTACGTTGCGGGCCTCCAGCTTCGAATGAGTAGCGATTCTTCTTGGCTGTACCAGATATGCGAACATACTCTCATGATAGGGTATTGTTCGTTGATCCGCTTCTTATAGGGTACAGGGGTTAAAGCGGGGATAAAGTGGAGATAAAGTGGTGATATTCCAGGTTACCTCACGATAGATCCACAGTATCCCTGTTAGCTTCAAATTTTAAAATCTTATGGCCTAAGGCATAAGAGATATGCATCTGTATATGAAGTCCAACGCCCACCTTCATGCCTGCACCTTTCTTCACTCGCGCACACCTGAGGTCGTTTCGTTTAAATCATTGTCAGCTATTTACTATTATTTTGCTCAACGGCATACTTTTATTTCATTCATCTATCTAATTTTTACTTCATGTGAGTGCATCTGAACCTTAAGTCAACTACTTTAGAAGATTTTAATTTACTGTACTAGATTGCCGCAAAGATGGATTCACCTCAACAACCTTCTCCATCATCAGCATCTCCTACTTATGCAAAACGCCGAACACAAACTCAACGTATTCAAGTAAGTCTGAAATCTACAAATTGATAAGGTTAAGAGAGTAACATGTGCAGGTTAGAACCTTGGCCAGTGAGGGACACAGTTACGTCAAAATCTCTCAACGCCTTGGGATTACATGGCGACAGGTACAATACACCATGAGCGTTGAAAATACCGAGCCTCAGTACTCCAGTGGTAGGCCACCTATTCTAAGTAGTTCCCAGGTCGATGAAATAGAATTTTTCGTCTGTTTATCATCGGAAAATCGTCGGATGTCATTTTTCAAACTTGCACATTTTATATTTCGGCACTTTGGTGTGAGCGAGAATGTGATCCGACGTGAACTGGCAAAGAGGGGATATGCACGCAGGATTGCACGATTAAAACCTCCTATCTCTTCAGTCAACAAACTGAAGAGATATGAGTTTGCCAGAATACATCTCCACTGGCGGAAGGAACATTGGATGAGAGTCCTCTGGTCCGACGAGACTTGGGCTATGAATGGTCGGCAAAGTGATCGTTGGGTCACAAGAAAGGTCAGTAGTCCCTTAAAGGCTCCTAAGATTTAGAGTTCCCTTGAGCTAAGTTTAAGTCAAAGATTGGGGAAGAGTACGAAGATACCTGTGTCCTAGCCAAGACGCGGAGGAGAGTTGGGTGGATGTTCTGGGGATCTTTCTTTGGACGACAGAAGGGGCCTTGCCTGATTTGGGAGAAGGAGTGGGGCCATATCACTGCGGTCAGTTACTGCGAGAGGATAGTGCCTCTCATAGAGAGTGCGGTCTTTCGGGAACCAGGACTAGACGTGATGCAGGACAACGCCCCTCCTCACAAGTCGAGGCAAACTATGCGTGAGTTTGAAAGGAGGAATATTTCTCTAATGGAGTGGCCGCCATATTCTCCTGATTTAAATCCGATAGAAACTTTGTGGAGTTATATGAAAGCGTACATGGAGCGTCTTTATCCAGCGTTGGATCAAGGGGGGCAGCGGAGTCAAGGGCATCTTCGTCAAATAGTGAACGAGGCGTGGGATCTGGGGTTTAACGGGGATGACTTGGAGAAACTGATAGATCCGATGCCCCGAAGAATCAGAGCCGTTTACGAAGCTGAAGGCGGATATGTAAATTATTAGCTAGATAGAAGTATAATTTATTTATGAAATGTATTAATGAATTAAAAAGTGAATAGAGGGCTATAATGGACCAAAAAAGCAAAACCAATGAATATTTCGTTGTGAAATCTTTGCCATACAAATTTAAAGTTTAGGTGGGGAGATCTACTTATCGTCATGCTAATTCAAGTTAGTAAAAGCCTATATACCCTGTAAAAGTCGAATTTTAGCGCCTATACACGATTAATACCGTAGTATCAGAGTACTGGGCATTTACAGCCGGCACCACGTGAAGGCCAAGAATTTGACTTTGCCATCCAAACTACACCACTTTCCGCCTGAAACTGATTTCGCCGGACATTAATCACATGAGGGTGCTGAAGTAAGAAGAGTAGGAGTTCATCCCCGAATTATTAATAACGTCCCGCACTCACATACGGGCCCTCTGGAAGCATCATCGTCTGTACTATCGTTGCGGAAAAAATGAATTAGTTCCAGTTCAGATTTTATAAGCCGTCAGTTTCAATATTGCCATTATCAAGTAGCCTCCCTGAATTCGAGATCTACGAATCACTGCAGTGTCCATGAACTTTGTGTTTGGGTTAGTATGAACAGTCTCACATTTTTTAACCATACTAGACGCCACTAATGCCTCAAGTATTTTTCGGTTTTCTTGCTGTGTTGGCATTCCTCGTCACAGCCCTTCTGAAGCTCCCCAAAAAATTAGGCGCTGAGTATTCTGTTCATATTTCTCTCGCTTAATAACCTCAACTGAGCTCGAAGTTCATCCCTCTTCCTGAGAGTCAACCAAGGCGTCGGTGAAGTTTGATTTGCAACTTTATTGTAGAATAGTACGCACAATTGACTTTTGAGTATCCTACAAGTAGTGAGTCTTTTGGATTATTCTTGTGTATGTAGCCTGGGACTACGGCGCGAATGGTTACGAATGATATGTACTTTTCGCAGAATAGCTAAATCTGATCTTGGAAACATCCAAAGTCAGATTTGAGTTGTAGATACTACCACGAAGTTAACGCCAGACGACGTGTAACCTCTTCCCTTTATGCCCATCACAGGGAAAGTCGCGGGACCCCCATAGTGATCTGAGCATACTTTCGTCATTGTGCATATACGTTACCGCCGTAAGGGAAGTGATGTGAGGGCCTTGCTAAATTTGAGCCAGCTTTCTCCTGTCTCGAGTGGGGCATGAGACTAGGCTAACCATATCCTACGGGGGAGAACGACCTGGACGGTGTACCACTGCACCATCACCCTCAGAGACTCATGTTGTCAATATGAGATGCTGAACGTAAGGTAGCCACATGTGACTAATCGGATCTGCCCATGTATAATGTGGCAACGGTTGCTTCTCTGGTAAGCGAGCGGCCAGTTCTAGGCACGGCACGTGCGTACAGCTGTCACAAGTAAGTAATAATTTAACTCAAGCCGTTTATAAATCATCAATTAAGATTCAAACAGCCATCATGCCTATCCGTGTCGAGACCCTTACTGATACATGAAATGAGCTTGATGGTCTGTGTTTAATAATAAGTTCGAATTACTTTATTGACTGACGTGAGATACAGTTTCAACAGATATAGACAACATGAATTAGGGTCGGATGGTGCAGTGGTACACTATCCGGGCCGATCTTCCAAGTAGAGTCTGGGTAGCTTGGACACATGCCCCACTTGAGACAGGAGAAAGCTGGTTCGAATCCAGCAAGACCCTCACACCACTTCTCTCGCGGTGATGCTGTATTCGTAGAATGACGAAAGCATGCTCAGATAGCCACAGGTTTTTCTCGCTTTTCCCTGTGGTGGGTATTCACGGAAGAGGGTACATGTCGTAAGGCGTTATTCTCGTAGTGGTATCTGCAAATGAAATCTGAGTATGAGTGTTCCAAACGTCAAACAGAGTTATTCTGCGTCACATACATATCTTCCGTAATCATTGGCGTCATAGCCTCAGGCTGCATACGCAAAAATGATTTAAAAAAAAAAAAACATGAATTAGTAACGAGATACGTAAAGCTTATTAGTCACCTATAAGTACTTCTGCATAAGGATGTACTTAATCCCTAGCATCATTCAATCCACATTTCTTTGGGGCTAGGGATAGAATAAATGCTTTCACTGGGGTCTACGTACAGGGGCTCAGGGCTACTCTCATACTACGATATTAATCGTGTATAGGCGCTAAAATTCGACTTTTACAGGGTATATAGGCTTTTACTAACTTGAATTAGCATGACGATAAGTAGATCTCCCCACCTAAACTTTAAATTTGTATGGCAAAAATTTCACAACGAAATATTCGTTGGTTTTGCTTTTTTGGTCCATTATAGCCCTCTATTCACTTTTTAATTCATTAATACATTTCATAAATAAATTATACTTCTATCTAGCTAATAATTTACATATCCGCCTTCAGCTTCGTAAACGGCTCTGATTCTTCGGGGCATCGGATCTATCAGTTTCTCCAAGTCATCCCCGTTAAACCCCAGATCCCACGCCTCGTTCACTATTTGACGAAGATGCCCTTGACTCCGCTGCCCCCCTTGATCCAACGCTGGATAAAGACGCTCCATGTACGCTTTCATATAACTCCACAAAGTTTCTATCGGATTTAAATCAGGAGAATATGGCGGCCACTCCATTAGAGAAATATTCCTCCTTTCAAACTCACGCATAGTTTGCCTCGACTTGTGAGGAGGGGCGTTGTCCTGCATCACATCTAGTCCTGGTTCCCGAAAGACCGCACTCTCTATGAGAGGCACTATCCTCTCGCAGTAACTGGCCGCAGTGATATGGCCCCACTCCTTCTCCCAAATCAGGCAAGGCCCCTTCTGTCGTCCAAAGAAAGATCCCCAGAACATCCACCCAACTCTCCTCCGCGTCTTGGCTAGGACACAGGTATCTTCGTACTCTTCCCCAATCTTTGACTTAAACTTAGCTCAAGGGAACTCTAATTCTTAGGAGCCTTTAAGGGACTACTGACCTTTCTTGTGGCCCAACGATCACTTTGCCGACCATTCATAGCCCAAGTCTCGTCGGACCAGAGGACTCTCATCCAATGTTCCTTCCGCCAGTGGAGATGTATTCTGGCAAACTCATATCTCTTCAGTTTGTTGACTGAAGAGATAGGAGGTTTTAATCGTGCAATCCTGCGTGCATATCCCCTCTTTGCCAGTTCACGTCGGATCACATTCTCGCTCACACCAAAGTGCCGAAATATAAAATGTGCAAGTTGGAAAAATGACATCCGACGATTTTCCGATGATAAACAGACGAAAAATTCTATTTCATCGACCTGGGAACTACTTAGAATAGGTGGCCTACCACTGGAGTACTGAGGCTCGGTATTTTCAACGCTCATGGTGTATTGTACCTGTCGCCATGTAATCCCAAGGCGTTGAGAGATTTTGACGTAACTGTGTCCCTCACTGGCCAAGGTTCTAACCTGCACATGTTACTCTCTTAACCTTATCAATTTGTAGATTTCAGACTTACTTGAATACGTTGAGTTTGTGTTAGGCGTTTTGCATAAGTAGGAGATGCTGATGATGGAGAAGGTTGTTGAGGTGAATCCATCTTTGCGGCAATCTAGTACAGTAAATTAAAATCTTCTAAAGTAGTTGACTTAAGGTTCAGATGCACTCACATGAAGTAAAAATTAGATAGATGAATGAAATAAAAGTATGCCGTTGAGCAAAATAATAGTAAATAGCTGACAATGATTTAAACGAAACGACCTCAGGTGTGCGCGAGTGAAGAAAGGTGCAGGCATGAAGGTGGGCGTTGGACTTCATATACAGATGCATATCTCTTATGCCTTAGGCCATAAGATTTTAAAATTTGAAGCTAACAGGGATACTGTGGATCTATCGTGAGGTAACCTGGAATATCACCACTTTATCTCCACTTTATCCCCGCTTTAACCCCTGTAACCTATAAGAAGCGGATCAACGAACAATACCCTATTATGAGAGTAAGTGAACCCAGGACAGATAGGAAGTTCTGTTTATTCCGATAGTATAAACATGTAATTATAGTGCACGTAACCTATCATCTAGCCTGCATTCATTTAATCCTAAACCCCTGTATGTGTGCTTCAAACGCTTAGCGTTTTGGCACCTGGCGTTTAACATTCATCGTGGTCAAAGTGTGCAACTAGATTGTTGTCACATGATATCGCTTAATCCGACATCGTATTACACGTTCTTTTCCTTTTTTGGCTTTTGAAATAATCACCAAATGAGCCCTCGACTATTACCAGACATGTCGGTCCTCTCTGCCTACTGGCTAATGACACCCATTCCTCGAGTAGTATGCCTCTTCCATTACACCAGTGTAAGCATAAACCTTATATATCATTCCATACAAATTTGTATAGGACGAGGTATAAAGTTTATGCTTGTGTCAGAGTAACTCCTTATGGTACCTGTCCATTGATGTCATACGCTGTTCAGTAGAGCCCCTCTTAGCTAATAGTGGGTCCCAGTATAAGTGTTGAAAATATTCATTGTAACTTGGAATTTTATATTTGCAACACTTACCCTTACAGGTCATTTTGGGTGCAGGGGTAAGTATTGCAAATATAATCGGTAAAATTTCCATGAATCTCTTCAGTAATTATACCGGGACCCACTATTAGCTAAGAGGGGCTCTACTGTCTACACTCGTGGTTCATGTATGAACACGTGAGCTCCTGCCTTCTACTGAGAAAGCTGCAGCTATTGGTCGCATCAGGAATAAATCAGAGAAAAATGATAGTTATCAGATGAATCCTAACGATAGCTTGTTTCCCTCGTCTACATACTTGTCTGTTCTGCATAGCTTGGAAACTAGTGTGCTGTGTCTCCTGGGAGGACCTTCGGCACTGATCAAAAGATAATTCCGCCGTTGACGTTTCATGTCATCAAATCAAATCATGTGCAAATAGGTTGGAGCTCCGTGTCATCGTTGAATCATGTCGCAGCCAATCTCATTCAGCAGATATGACCCCGTCAAATACCCTCCTCCCTCCTTTCCATGACACAAATGGACTTATTTAGAAGTTAGGTTGTTGAGCTGCAGAGATTTTTGGCGCACGGCGTTTTCGGGTGTCTAGACTCGAATAGACGACTGCGCTCGCGGGTGCTACAGAAGCGTGATTCGGGTGTACTTGATGTAGGCATGTAGTTTAATAGGGCTGATTATGCAGTCACCATGTCCCCCCAGGGATGAGGCTTTGATTGTAACTAGCGCCCGGTAGACACTAAAAATAAATAAATAAATAATACATAAGGCTAATTATGACGTTAGATTGGTGATTTATCATTGCTGGCCGGGCTTTTATACTGTTGGATGATTTGGTCAAAGTATTCAGATTGTGAACCGACCTCCATGGGTGGGATTAGAATTTGTAGCGAAATTAATACGACGTTGTGCATCTGGCAACGGTTTGTACATATGACCACGTGACTGTATGCATCACACTAATCTCACAGATAGTCGTTTTCCTGAGAGATTGTAAAAACAAGTCTTACCTTTACGTTACACGTCTTAGTACTCTCCAGAAGCAGCAGTACTCGAGACGCCAGGCGAAACTAAGCAGCTACAACGTCCAACGTGGCCATTCTAAATTTTATTAAACGTCCGCGAGTAACGTGATAGCCACGTGCCCCTCTTGAACCCTTTCAGGACAGACACACTCTACAGGGACTCAGGGTTAGGTGAACGCAGGCTAGATGATAAGTTATGTGTACATGATCGCATGTTTATTCCATCGGAATAAACATAACTTAGTTTCTGTCCCGCGTTCACTTAACCTGAGCCCCTGTAGAACCTGTCAAGACCTATGGTGGGTTCCGGGCTTTATTATTGTTGAGATTTATTGAATTATTTGTACTTACTTTTACAACACCTACCCCTACGACATAGTTTGCAAGCAAGGGTAAGTGTTGCAAAAGTAAGTTCCAACAATTCAATAAATTTTAACACTAATAGAGCCTGGGACCTACTACAGTAGAACCCCTCTTATCTAATAGTGGGTCCCGGTATAATTACTGAAGAGATTCATAAAGATTTTACCGTTTATATTTGCAATACTTACCCCTGCGCGCAAAATGACCTTTAAGGGTAAGTGTTGCAAATTTAATAGTCCAAGTTACAATGAATATTTTCAACATTTATACCGTGACCCACTATTAGCAATCAGAGGTTCTACTGTATTGGTTTTGACTGGCTCCACTGTACGGAGGTACAGCCCATAAGTATTATTCCATGTCGACCGGGGGGGCTTGGCCACCATAACGCTTTCCTTAATTAGGCAACATCGCGAGAATGCACCTCGCACCCATCCCTACTGTGTTTTGTATGTAGTAATAGTAGTTTTGTTTATTCGTGCTATGTAGGGTCCAAGACTATTAGAACACTAGGGCTCCTCTCTGACCCAGGCCACACCTTTTACAGTGCTCCTATCCCCTTTTACCTCGAACCTAAGATCATTGATACATTGACCCATGACGGGTAGCCATTTAGCTCAGTAATTACCCGTAGAATTCAACCACCTTTTCTACGGAACCTTCTGCTCAAAAAAAAAAATTGAAAAAGAGCAGCCATTGAAGCCGGTACGCGGGAAAAAGTCTCAAAAAACCTGCAACTCCAGCCAGGCGAGGCCTAGACACCAGAGCCACACGAGGTGCGTATCCCCATCTGTATCTCCCTAATATCCCATAATTCAGATATCCTCCTTATACCGACACCACCAGCGTTCAGGTAGCGGTGCTCTTTCCTCGGGAGACAGTATAATGCCAGAATATGTGTAAACAGTGAGAATTCATCTTGGTAAAAAGGGCCAACTTAGTCTGATCCATCACCACCATAACGGGAGCTGGGTACGCCCCGGAAACTCGTTTGGATGACTTTTCCTCCGTGACCAAGTAATGCGTGTTTCGGTTGGCTCTGAAGATAAACTCTAGGCTCGTAGGGGGCACCACATACAGGTAGAAACGGCGTCTTCGTCCCCCTGTGTTTTGCATGTATTCCGATGACAACAACATCTACGCAATGGATTGTTTACTAAGTATTAGTTATTATAAGAATAGGAATTATTTTGCATTTTGTATTATAAATTGGGAATCATTGAATCAATGCTTTGATCATTAGAACTCATACAAAACACAGTAGGAATGGGTGCGAGGAGCATTCTCGCGATATTGCCTAATTAAGGCAAGCGTTGTGGTGGCCAACCCCCCCTGGTCGACATGGAATAATACTTATGGGCTGTACCTCCGTATTTGAGAACGGGAGATCGGGGATCAAATTCTAACTTGCATGTAGTATAGTTGCCCTAAATATTGTTACTTATCAGCGCTAATTTTGTGCCTAATTGCCACTCTACAGGGGCTCAGGGGTAAGTGAAGGCAGTATGTCTTTGCAGGGTTTTTAGTTGCAGATTATTATACCAATATGGCGGTTTCCTTTGTTGATCTTTTCCAAGCAAGGCCATATTAGGATAAGCTCAAAACCAAAATATCAATTTAACGTGAGAGACTTCTTGGCGACGAAAGTGATAGCACTATGTCACTATTGGCAAAATATTGAATGGTGTCATAAGAAATCCACATCAAGGTTAATATCAAGGATTTCGATAGATCTATCTCAAGATTCTAATGTCCAAAAATTTCCTAATTTGTAGTTGGACCCCCTTGAACTCTAACTACCTCTTCACATCCCTTTGACATGCTTAGAATGAGTGATCGAAGCTTATCCTCTGTTGTACAATAGTACGAGGCCTCTAGTATAATTAGGCGATTCTCTGCTTTACTCCGCTACCTCCCCCGCTCAAACTCTGGATATACATTTTGAATATATAGTTTCATCATACCCCACCCTTTCTCAATTGGTTTTAGATCTGGGGAGTATGCTGGCCATGAAATAGGTTGAATTCCATGTGCCATGAGATAATCTCTTGCGGGAGGTGCTTTGTGTACTGGCGCATTGTCGTGCATAAATAAATTTGCACGACCTGTCTCTTGCCGTCTGTTTCTGTGCCAATTCACAACAAGGGGAAGGATGTGTTGGCGATGTGTTGGCGATGTGTTGGCGATAGCCTTCTGAGGTCATCTTGCCCCGGTCGGCTTCCCAGAAAACACAAGAACCTCTCTCGATTCCGGCGAAACTACCCCAAAACATCCAAGAATTATTCTTAAGGTATCGATCAACGACACACGTATTATCATAAGCCTCTCCTTTCTTCTTAGACTGTGAGTAATCAAAAAACTTTTGGATTTATGTAGGAATTGCTTACTTTTCTAGTCACATAGCTCGGCATAATAAGTCCGTCATTAATCCAAGTTTCGTCGCTCCAAAATACTTGCGACCACTCTTGTTCTTGCCATTGAAGGCGTTGTTGTCCCATTCTTTCCGTGCCATCATGTGATTCTCTGATAACGGCGGAGACAATCTCGGAAGGCATCAAAAGTACTCTCTTCCCTTGGGTGCACTACGGATTGCACTTTCTCCGGCAGCCCATGAGGAGAAATGAACTGACAGTTCTAGATAAGAACATTGTCGTGCCTCGCAAGAACTGCAGATGAATTCTTCCCACTGATCGATTTGGTTAAGAGAAAGATTAGGAGGGCGTCCAGTCCTTAATTTAGGAGATGCATGACCAGATTGAACAGTGTTCTTGACTTGTGAATATGTTACTCTTAACTGAGTCGCAATTTGTCTGTACGTGAATCCCGTCCGATACAGTGCAGGTATCTGGGGAAAATCAGTTCGTATAAGTGCCTATTTCAATACCAGAATTCTACACATACCTCAAGTCTTTGATCTCGACTGAGATATGAAGCACGAGTTTGACCTTGTAAAGTAGCTTGAGTATTCATGATCAGAGGATAGCAATTCTAATAAAGTAGATTCTCGGGAGGCTTGTGCTAAATTGCGAATGGCGTTCGATAACTCTATCTTTTTTCTAATATCTGTAAGATGGTTTAATTAACGATGATGTAGCCGTAGATTTTTACGAACAAATATCAAAATTGGCTTTTCCGATGAAATGAAATCTGTTTGAAAGATTAGATCATACGATCTCGTCTAACCTACAAAGTTGTGTAGCATGGCTAGGATATATCCATATTATAACCCTTATATATAAAATTTCCAGCTGCCTTCACTTACTCTATTACAGGGGTAAGAAGTGTAGCCCCACATTCTGTGAAATTTACATGGACTATCCCTTACATTCCGACTTTAGCGCTACAAAAATGGCTAGACTAAGGCGATAAGGCAACCGAGGCATTCCTTCTTCCTTGAACCTTCTCTCTTATGTTCAATAGTTGCACAGCATCCTCGTACCACACTAAATCGGTTGACACGACATATCGAATAACCTATATCCTCACGATAAACTGCGAAGAAAAATGAGCACCCCAGCATCTCCCACTTCTCCAAGATCACGGAGCTAGCTTTCTAGGGATCAGCGAGTCCAGATATACACGTTACGTGGCCTTGGTTTTACTCATCTCGCCATCGGTAATCAACTCGGTATCACCGAATGTAGGGTACAATATGCCCTTGCAAGGCAATGTCTGACGCCCAAAAATCGAAATGGCCGACCCCACGCCTTGAACGCTCAGCAGGAAGTTGAGCTTGAAGAGTTTGTCACGTCTTCAAGTGAGGCCCGTCAGATGAGCCACCTGGAGCTTGCTGCTAAGTTTTCCCACTGGAATTGTGGCCAAATCGCAATCAAAAGTGCTCTTAAGAGAAGAGGGTTCAAGCGTTGCATTGCTCAAGCGAAGCCTACTCTAACGCCTGCACATATGAGGAAAAGATTAGAGTGGGCGGAAGAACACTCTTCTTGGACACCTGAACAGTGGTCTCAAATTCTTTGGTCTGATGAGACTTGGGTCACTGGTGAACATCACACAAGAGTATGGGTTTCGAGGAAAGTGAGTCCAGATCTCAGCCATGTATCAACTGCATTAATCTAATTTTTTAGCCCGAGGAGACATGTTATCACACTTGCCTGGTTCGAAAAGGTCCTCGAAAGCGTGGTTGGATGTTCTGGGGCTCCTTTTATGGGAACCAGAAGGGCCCTGCCCTCTTCTGGAGTAGGGATTGGGGGACTATAAAAGCGGAGAGTTACTGCCAGAGGATTGTTCCATTAATCCACGCGGCAACACAACCAATTGACTCCCACGGCCCTCTTCTCTTTATGCAGGATGGTGCTCCTGCCCATTCTGCTCAACGTACGAAAAGAGAGCTGTCATCAAGGGGGGTAGATTTCATAGTCTGGCCGTCATATTCCCCAGACCTGAATCTAATTGAGTCAGTGTGGGATATGATGAAATCCCATATTGAAGAGCACCACCCAGAATTTGATTCTGGTAATCCATCTGAGGAAGTGCTCCATAATGCAGTCCTAGAGGCATGGGAGTCAATTTCTCAGGAGCAACTGGCTACGCTTGTAGAGAGCATGCCAGAAAGGTGCCAGGCAGTCATCAGAGCAAGAGGAGGTTCGATTCCTTATTAATGATGCTTAATTATTGGTAAAAATGTATTTAATACTTGATAAAAGCTAGCACTTTTGAATAGAATATCATTATTTCAACGAGTTACAGGGATTTCCTACACTTCTTTTATCACGCAAAATTTCCCATACAAATAAGGTTCAGCTATTGTCGGATTTGGTATGGTCAAAATATTGCAGCTAATGGCATATTTTATAATCCCTGTCAGATCTTGGCATTCAGGGGTTTCCTCCACTATTTACCCCTGCAATAGAGTACACCTGAGCCCCTGTAAGTCCTGACTCAATCTACAAAACTAACGCTAATAAGAAACAATACATAGGGCTTCAATACTACAGGGGACCAAGGCTAAGTTAACGAAGGTTAGGCAGTAAATTCTGTTTATTCTGATAGTATAAACATATCAATATAGTGCACATAACTTATCCTCTAACTTAGGTTGACTTACCCTTGTCCCCCTGTACATGCAAGTTGGAATTTGATCACCTGATACCCTGTAGTCTTACGTAAGAACATCTGCCTGTTTCAGAGGCTTAGACCAATCAGAGCACAAATTTCGATGTGTCATGTGAGTATGCGACTTATTTAGAAATATTTGGCTTGATACACATTTCCATCACCTTACCTAAGAGTTCTAGATTCGACTTTTTGAATAGCTTATCGAAGGCACGCTGGTTGCTCTAAGTATCAATTCATCGGTCGCCTCGGTCTGCTGAAACAAGATCATTATCAATCTTTAGAATTGAGCGTGGTGGGATTCGTTCTTTGGTACATAGGGTGTTGTGGCGTATCCTCTGCCTAGTTGAGCTTGTCTAAATGCAAACTCCCGGTGGTCTGATTGATCTGTAGGCAGTATGAGCAGCTCGACAAATGGATTTGTGACTAGCCTCAATTATATCAGGTGAAAGTATTTTGAGTGATCAAACATCACTAGCGTAAGGGTCGGATGGTGCAGTGGTACACCGTCTGGGCCGTTCTCTCAAATTGAGTCTGGGTAGCTTGGACACATGCCCCACTTGAGACAGGAGAAAGCTGGTTCGAATCCGACAAGACCCGCACACCACTTCTCTCGCAGTGATAATGTATTCGTAGAATGATGAAAGCATGCTCAGATAGCCACAGGTTTTTCTCGCTTTTCCCTGTAGTGGGTATTCACGGAAGAGGGTACATGTCGTAAGGCGTTATTCTCGTAGTGGTATCTGCAAATGAAATCTGAGTATGAGCGTTCCAAACGTCAAACAGAGTTATTCTGCGTCACATACATATCTTCCGTAATCATTCGCGTCATAGCCTCAGGCTGCATACGCAAAAATGATTTAAAAAAAAAAAAATCACTAGCGTACATGATCTAATGTGTGTGATACTTTTTACTAGATAAAATACTTTGTATGTAAAATGGATTTACTTTCCGTAATTATACCAACCCTTCCCATTGGTCATAGTGCTACATGTATTTATGAGATCTCCTTTCACATCTTTTGATTACTGATACCCAGACTTCAAAGCACATTAAACACTTCCAGGGATAACACCAAAATTCTGAAGTCGCAATCTTCAATTTGCGATGATACCACTTTCTCACATTCTTCATAATGTCACGCTCGACGTTCTGGGATTTAAATGGGATTTCTTGCTTTTCAGAATTAATTAAAACTAAGCACGTTATCGTGAATACCCCTGGTCGGGAAAATGTCTCCATCTCGGGCATACTTTGTCCCTGGTCCTAAACATATTTTCGTGGGACTGAGAGTAAAGTTTATTCCCGAAGAAAAATATTCCATGTCAGGGGATATCCACTAGACTGTTACACAATGTACTCGATCTCTCACTCAAAGTAATATTATTATTATTATTATTATTTTACGTCAGCGGGGCACGTGTTAAGCACGGCCCCTACAATTCCCTACTGGGATACAGGACGCCGGGGGGTAAACCTCGGGCTTCATAAGTAAACTGAATTTACAAGACTAGGGCGCGTTAACATAGCTGCCACTAGTGAAATATAATAAGTAATAGAATATCAAGCGGATAGTTAAAGATGCATGAGTTCGGAAAACCGAGCTCAGAGGCTAACTCAGATACCTTATGTTGAAGGGCAAATCTCTGAGAAGAAACGAGACTCTTGGAGCCATTTGTTAAGAACAAGGCCACCTTTGTAGGTACCTAGGAGAAAGTTTATGACTTCAGCCGGTGGGCCAGGAGGACGCCGAGCACGACGCTTAGCTATACGGCAGAAAAAAAAGTGAAGGGGAGCTTTCCGATGTCCGCACTGACAAAGTATATTCGCTTCAGAATGTCGGAAACGTTCGTGGTAATCCGCAAAGTCACCGTGTCCAGACCGGCAGGCTAAAATGCGGCCTAGAGTAGCCCGCGGAAGATCCAATTCCTTCGGTCTGAGCGGTGCGGTGGTTATAGATAGCTGCTGATAGAGTCCTATGCTAGGGGATAAAAGGTTCCATAGATTCTCCATCGCCCGGGAGGTGGATGCCTTGATGCGGTGTCTGATGCCAGCGGTAGTGAAGCGACACTCAAAGTAATAATGTGCCTGATTAAAACATCACTGCGTCTCCTGCGTTTGCTCAGTTAACATCACCTTTCGGGAAGTAAAAAGGCATACGTTCTGGAGGCAGGTAGGGATTCTCGATATGAGTCAGCTCTATCTCCAACAAAGACTCGATTTTAGACACTCTCGATGCTATTCTTTGACAAGTGGCTTCCAAAACAACGTTGGGCCATTGCGTGATCTTTAAAGACACGAGTATCCATGACACCCACCGCGAGGGAGCTAATTTCCTATTGATCGTTGAGCTTAGAAAGAGCCTGGGATGATTTTGATCATGGGAATCTTGGCGGTCATGAGTAAATAATGGTCGAAAAGAAATGCTCTGACCCTATTCATGACTCATGAGAGAACAGAAGTGTAAGCCGCCGATATTTGTAACAGTGTAGGATCAGATCGTGCTTTTCTCTGACTGGCTTATGTCCTGCCAGTCGAGGTATTATATGTGTAAGCAATGTTCGTGACCATTTGGTCGGTTACTTGTACAAACAGTATGCACTCGTTATAAGAATGTGGGGTAAGACTCATATACGGCCCTTCACTGGAAAATTACAGTCGTCCCTCTCTAACTCGATAGTGGGTCCCGGTATAAGTATTGAAAGCATTCATTGTAACTTGGACTTTAATATTTGCAACACTTACCCTTACAGGTCATTTTGCGTGCAGGGGTAAGTATTGAAAATGTAAATGGTTGAATTTCAATGAATATTTTCAACACCTATACCGGGACCTACTATCGAGTTAGAGAGGGACGACTGTAATTCTCCAATGAAGTGCCTTATATGAGTCTTGCCCCACATTCTTATAACGATAGTGTACTATTATTATTATTATTATCAACGGTTAACGCCAAGTAGGCTCGCGGGATTGACCCGGCCTCTTGTCTCCCATGGGACGATTGGCGTGCTTGCGCGGCTGTAAGCCACCAAGCGTGTCAAGTTGTCTAATAACATCGAAATTATCTACACAAGCAACCCAAGTGGGTCTAGAGCTGCTGGGGAATGTTTAATTCCCGGCCAAGTGTGCGCAGATGCACAATACAAAGTATATCTGGCCGATAACGATAGTGTACGAGACACGACATGTTCTCTTGGATATTCGCGTGGCGATGAATGTTCACGTGCAATTTTTGCTTGTGTAAAGAAACTGACCGACTGGTTAGAGATAATAACTATATCGGTATAGATATTCTATCGTTGCAGCTCACACAACTGACTCTATCGATAAATCAATTTATTTGTTCATCCGGGCACGCTTCCCATCTCCATCGTGGTGGGGCAGCGTGGGATAAGTCTGTCAGGTCTCGACTCTGCATTGTATCTGGAGTTGTAATATTATGGATATTAATATCGCTATAATTATGGTCATCGAAATTACCGCGACGACTAGAAGTAGTCCTAGTCCGACCACTCTCTGACCATTCTCATCATCCTCATGAAATTGATCATGGTGATGATGACCAGGATCTGACGAAGGCATTAGTGGTTGTTTAAACTATGCAGTACTGGTTCCGCAAGCTCTAACCAGCTACAGATTGATAGTTTGCCAAGAGATAATCTCTCATAGCAGTCAAAACTAGCGCCGTAGCTGGAGCTGATGACAGCGTTGAATCCAAGGTTCGGATGTTTTGAAACTCTGATCATGACAGGGGAGCCCCACGACCAACACTGCGAAGGTCGGGGAAGAGCAAGCGCACTGATCAATGGCCTAGAATTGTATCCCGTGCTCGCTATGGTAACGCACAAGAACGCAGACTTGTGCTATACTACGACGACGACTACTACTACATGTACATGTCAGACTAAACATTTAACGAGACTTTATCGATATCGATAAAAAGAGGGTTATTAGCTGAAATGGAAGGAGACCCTTGTTATCTTTGAAATTTTCTTATTTCCTTAATGATCCATTCTATTCAAAGACCAACCAATAAATGTAAGGAAAGAGTTTATGTACTCGTAAATTGATTCTAATCCTTCCTTCCTTTCTTCCTTTTGTCCCTTCCACATTAAGCGATCCAATTAACAAAAAGACTTTGTAGATCTATTTCTTCCACTCTACTCCATATACGTACTCGAGGACAAGTACGGGGTGCTGGAAGAGCGCGCTATCGAATGATTTCCGATCACCTCAGAAGCACGTAAAGGTAATGAACATATATATTAAAACTATGTTGTGTACAATCCGTACCGGATCAACTGGGGTAGAGGTGTACAATTCTTAAACTTAATAGTAAACCTTTTGCTGTACGACAACCCTGTATTATGGCCCTGAGATACAAGTTAAATTACGTATTGGCACTCCTTTGTTTCTGCCTTGCTATCGTCTCTGTCATCAAATGGGCAAACGAAAAAGTATATCAGTCAGTATTTTATGTACATGTTCTGGGATATGGAGTAGATGCAGAAAGATATATCATGTTCGTCTAGCAACTACAATAATCTTGTGTGGTCTTCCCTTGTCAAACTGACTGTAACAACAGTTGCGAGTAGTGAACGACGGATGAAGAAATTTTAATTTTGCTTTTTGATCTTCCCCATTCATTCGTTAGATCCCTTTATACAGAGGTCAGTGTGATCTTTTACGACTCTAATTTTTGACCCCTAACCTTCCTGGGATCGGCTCGACGAAGACACCCTATCCACACGGACAATGATCTTTGAACGGATGAACGACCCCATTCTTACGAGTACGTGCTAGTAGACTTTGTTAATCTCCCGAGACCTTGAGGCTACATAGGATCAATATTTCTCAGCTGGTCGTATGATATTTGTATCAGCCCTCTCCCTCCAGCTCTGGATATCTATCTTTTAATTTGTCCTTCGATCATCATGTGAGTCCCTATTTCTCATGTTTCGTGCAAAGGGAGTTACCCCTGGCGATTTAGGAGTAGCGGCGCTACTGCCATGAAGATCCATGGTGATCTTTCACATATTCTCTAGTTGACATCAGTCGCATAATGATATATGTATCGCTAATGGGTCTTAGTCTCTAATACGATCCCTGGGAGAGACACTCACTCATTGTGTATGTGATTCAAGCTCATTCTTTCATCTATAATAATTTAATACTTGAGCCAGTAAGTAACTAAGGCGTGCGTGAACTAATTGATGGAGAATTTTTCGCTGACAGATTCAACTTTCTAGCGTTAAATCTGGACTCATCGCGCGAAAACACGTTTTAGTAATTCACTCCTTTCTCAGGATGCTCTATTCGTTCTACTTAGCGACGTGTGTGGCGCTTCTCTCATGCGTTGTTCAGGCGCAGGACTTCGAGCCCAGAATATTTGCTCCACGGCCGATCGAACGAGAATTTCACAATGTGACATCAATTGGGGCCTACACTGGCGGGTCCTCTCAAGAAACAGTGACCCCTACCAAATCAGACAGTGACGGATTAGGCACCAGTGTAAAGGACACACCCACTCCAGTAGTTCCTGCGGATACCGTACCAGCAACAACAGCGGACGTGGTGTCGAGTACAACAGATCTGATTCATGCCTCCCCAACCGTTGACAATTCTACCAGTGCATATTCACCGAGTCCTAGTGCGCATGACACATCTAGGGTCTCACCAGAAGATCCCGAGAGTACGATGCTAGGGACAAAGACGACGTATCTGCCCACCACTTCTTCGACCGATGAGGGCGAGACCTCAATAATTTCACCTGCTACATCAACTACAAAAGGAATTTTTTCTAGCTCCGTCCAAACAGCGAGTCTTGCTCCTAATTCTACAGCAGAAGGTAGCAGCAGCACTGATAGCACATTCCAAGCTACGGAAACGAGTCCAGCTTCATCGAGGTCGCTTGCAACAACTTCAGCTGAAACAACGTCATTACCTGCGTCTGGCTACTCACCCTCTGGCACGAGCTCAACGGCTGTAGAAACTAATATAACATTGACTTACAGCGAACCGAGATATACATCGACAGGAACCTCGCCTGCGACAACTTTACCTGGCTCATTCTCTGGCACAGGGACGTCTATTTCATCACTGTCTTCAAAAACATCGGATGTCAACGAAAGTACTGAAACGTCGAATCCTACCACAACTTCAGTTGAGTCTACACCAACCGTTGTGCTCTCCACCACAACACAGAATGCGACGTTATCGACGATGACTGAACCTAAACCAGAATCAACTTCCACGGGAAAGCTGTCGCTTCCTGGCACTGGAATTGGCACTAGCACTACTGTCGAAGAGCCGAGTGAATTAACCACAGTTATCTCGACATCTTCGTCGTACTTTATATCATTGACTTCCGCGAATTTCACCATGTCTTCAACCTCTAAATCCTCCGTACCAACTGATTCCAGCAGTTCTGATCTGTATACCTCTAGCCCAGTTTCGCCAACCTCCAGTGCCAACGAACCTTACAGCTCAAGTCTAAGTAGTGATACGGTCCCAGGTACATACACCCCGGCGGTCTCGAGCACACGTATGCCCACGGCCTCCAATCAAACGTCTACCTCATTTAGCCAGACATCTACTCTGCCAGCATCTGCGTCGAGGACTTCCACGGCAGATCCTGTTGCAAGTAACGAAACTTTATCATACACCTCAGTGTACCAATCGTCGAGTGAAACCTCCGTGCCTAGTATTACTCCAGTCATACCTATCACGAGTAATGGAACCGTCTCATACACATCCATGACTTCCTCTACCAGCAGTCCATCTCAGCCGCTCATTCCAGTTAATTCGAATACGACCTTTACTATAGCTCCAACAGGCACACTAATTTCATCGACCGCGAGCCTGATATCAAATTCTCTATCAATGACTCAAACCTCACCTCAAAAGTCTGACTCTGCCACCTCAACAACTACTGCACTTACCGTTATAATTCCGACCGCAACTAACTCTCATTCCACATTCATCCCATCTAGTATAATCGCTCAAACTTCGGCCTCACATGTCTCAGACGAAGCTACTACCACATCGCTTCAAACTGGAATACCTTCTGCTCTGCCAAAAATTGTTCAGAATCCTCTCAGTAGCTCTACGCCAGCGCAGCCAGTCGACACCACGGAAGTGCAAATTGGCTTTCAATGGGCGCTAAATTATCCATTTGTAGTGAGCCATCCGCTTTCAACCAGTCAGATATTCACATATCTCCCTATTGGAATCGCCGATGGATTACGACTTAAACCAGAACAAATCACGGTGAAAAATTTACTCCCACTAGACACTACTGCTGAGCTTCAATTTATAACAACCGTTGCCAGAATTTTTATTCCGACAAGTATGGTGGACACGTTGAGAGTAGATCTGGGAATTCCGATTTCTCCACTTTATCAGAATCCAGATGAAAGCGTCAACACTCTGATGAACTACATAAACCCAGCCATACCATTTTTCCCCGGAGCAATCATGGATCCTGGGTCTTATCCTTCATCTACTGATACTCATGCTCGACCATCTCCATCAGATAATAACGGTGTATTCAACACTAGTAGTCAGCAGACTCAGTCATCTGGCGCCAAAGGTACTACTGCTGGTATTGCATTAGCTGCGTTTGGTGGGGCCGCAGCCTACGGTGCCGCCATGTTTTTGCTAGCCAGAAGATATAAGCGCCGAAAGCAAGCTCGTGCCCGGGTTGCCTCTTTCTCTAATACGTTAGATAGTAGAGAATATGATAGCCCTATGACGCCAAGCTTTGGAGATGGTGGTGCATTAATGTCTGGTGGCCGCTCAAGTCCTACTCATGACCTTCAGAGTAGAGGTAGTGGCAGAACTGGAAATACAGCCCGTACTGCTCAAATATCGGCACCAATGATGTCAGAAAACTCGCTTGGTTGGAATTAATTACTTCATATTGCTCTATTCTTCCAACTTCGCCGATACCTTTGGATCCTGTTAACTAATATGACAAGAAATATCTCACTGCGACTAATATTACTATCGCTCTAGGGACTTTGTCGCTCAAATTTAATGTTATTATTTACGTCGGCTATCGACATCTAAAAATCTACCCTCTCACATCACTTTGAGGATCTCACGTTTAACTTCGAAGAAAACTCCACCGCAGGTTTTCGTCAGAAAACATTGCTATTCCCCACGTATCTGTTCACAGAATATATATCTCAACTTTTACAATTTGGGACTGATCAATCGAATAATTTGAGGGATGAATAAGCAATGTTAGACTCCATACTAGTACACTCCCTGTATCTATAAATCTGGGTTCGTTCGCTGAGCCGCGACAAAACAGACCACTAGTAAATTTACCGGCTCCAAATATTAAATTCATGTACATATTTTTATCTCCGAAATAGGACTTGCTTTTGTAATAAGAGCCGAAACTTCCCGGAATATTCCTGTCAAATTTCCGGTCTTGTAGTAGACCAGATGAACCCTGACACTATAACTAGTAAACAAGAAACTGGTTTCTCTCATCCAAGAATAAAGGAAACATACATGTATTTTTTAAGTAGGTGTATCTCAAAGATTATTGATCGTGTGCATGTGTTTGTATCTAGTAATCTTCACAAGTATTGCAGTACAAATTTTTGATTCCTCGCCGCCAGACTTTTTGACTATCATCATCAAGTTTATTAACGTCAGGTCTCCAGCTTGTAGATTAGAGGTCGTGACCCTATGCTTTCCTGCGCTTTAATGATAACTTGCTGACTAACTGTCAACTCTCTTTCACTTCAGTTGGTTGCGTTGACTCATTGAAATATATCCAATGTTGGCGCTTACTTTTGCAAGATTTACGCCTGCACTCTTTTGGTGGTAGGGGTAAGTATTGCAAATATTATTGTCAAACTGCGATAAATCTCAGCAATCGTTACATCCAGACCCAACATGGTTACAGAATGTCCACTATACCAAGAAGTACAGGTTTTAAGAACAATATTTATTACTGAGACTTGAAACTTCTCGGAGCAGCGATAATGTACCGCATGCCAGTTCCCGCACCGCCGAGAAAGCGTGAATTGTGAGGCAAAGCCGTGTATAGCTGGCACGACGCTACACGTGCTGAACTGAGTGATGTTGTGTCCGGAACAGCGTGCATTGACACGGACACACAAGACCGAGGAGTTCAAAATCCGCGGCCGCCTCGTCGTCGACCGCTGGGTAACATCATAGATGTATAAGTAGCGACCGAGGGGCGACGTTACCGGGACAACGAGCGGAAAATTAGACAACAAAAAAGCACACAAGACACCGGCCCCAGACATACGACGACATCAACAACGATTGCTCAGCACTCATTCGCTTTGACTACTGACGCATTATTCTTATCACCCCCATCTCCACGCTCGACGACCCGCTCACTAGATAGCTCGGGAGAGAATTGGTGTCGACACTCTGCTCGCGGATGCTCACGCCTGCAGCTTGGTGTTCTCGCGGGCCAGCGCTCATCACCCGGACGCGCGACGGTGTGATTGTTGCCACTTGGGCGTCATGGATCATTCCTATCCAGCTGTCACCGAGCTACCGCCGGCATATGAAGAGGATATCGGTGTGCCGTTGCCGCATCCGGCCAACGGCCCAGCGCAGATACGTTTGTTGACTTCGATGGAAACTTCTGAACCTCAGCCGTACGTACTTGACCTCTGACCGTTTCTGGGCCGCATTTGTACTGTGTTCTTCTCTTTCTTTTTCCAGTGCTCTTTAAAGGGAGCTGTCTGTCTCTGTGGCAGAGAAGGACCGAAAGTATGACGTTGCTCTTAGTCCATAAGTTTTGAGGGAAATTTCATCATTTAGTTTGGTTTTATTCAACGCTTAAATCTCACATCCGATAGCTGACACTTTGCTGATATCTACAGTTCTCATAGACGTTATCTCCCCGAAAGTACCTATGAACCATCAATTAATTCTACAAATTCTCGAGCAGCGTCTGTTATCGACATTGACACTCATCTCCCTCCTCCGGCCGAATCACATCACACATATGGCCGGATTTCTCCACCTCGGCCATGGACATCGGGAGGAGAATCATTCGACTCACCCCGACCGCATAGAAATAGACCATACGAGCCACAAGATCTGAATGCAAGCTCAAGGCCCGGTACGCCGTCTATGTGGTATGGTGGCAACCCGAGTAGACCATTACCCCCGGCCCCGTTTTCTTACGCCCCATCTGATCTCACTATGCCAGAGGAATCAACTATTTCCATGCCCGCTCCCTTAAATGTGCACGATGCCGAAGATGACGGGTTTAGTCCCGAAAGCTACATGATGTCACGGCAGAGCTCGCAAACCCAAGAATCAGTCGTCTCGGCGGAATCTTTCAACGAAGTTCCAGCATCTGTGGCGGACTATGAGCTCTATGGACCCGCTCCAGATGGAAAGCAGGAGCGGCGAGGTGTCCGACAAGCACAGATGGCCAAGAAAGAAGTGAAACTGATAAATGGAGAGCTCATTCTTGAGTGTAAGATACCTACCATTTTGTATAGTTTTCTGCCGCGGCGGGACGAGATCGAATTCACTCATATGCGATATACAGCAGTCACCTGTGATCCCGATGACTTTGTAGCAAGGGGATATAAGCTGCGACAAAATGTTGGCCTGACCGCACGGGAGACTGAACTCTTTATTTGCGTAACGATGTATAATGAAAACGAGTTTGACTTCACACGAACTATCCATGCAGTAATGAAGAATGTTTCCCATTTTTGTTCGCGAACTAAATCAAGAACTTGGGGTGAAAATGGGTGGCAGAAAATTGTGGTGTGTATCGTAGCTGATGGGAGAACCAAGGTTCATCCGAGAACGCTTGATGCTCTTGCTGCGATGGGTATTTATCAAGACGGGATTGCTAAGAATTTAGTGAATCAAAAGGAAGTACAAGCCCATGTGTATGAATATACAACACAAGTTTCGCTGGATTCCGATCTCCGATTCAAAGGTGCCGAAAAGGGCATTGTTCCGTGTCAGATGATTTTTTGTATGAAGGAGAAGAATGCGAAAAAGTTAAACTCCCACCGTTGGTTCTTTAATGCGTTTGGGCGAGCTCTAACACCCAATATATGTATTCTACTTGATGTAGGGACAAGGCCAGGAGGCACGTCACTATATCACTTATGGAAAGCTTTTGACACAGACTCAAACGTCGCCGGAGCCTGCGGAGAGATCAAAGCTATGAAGGGTCATCTTGGGTCAGGTCTCTTGAACCCATTGGTTGCGTCTCAGAACTTTGAATATAAAATGTCAAATATTTTAGATAAGCCCCTCGAGTCGGTCTTTGGATATATTACAGTTTTACCCGGGGCCTTGAGTGCATATCGATACCACGCACTGCTAAATGATCATACAGGACATGGTCCTTTAAGTCAATATTTTAAGGGCGAGACACTCCATGGCCAGGATGCCGATGTTTTCACTGCGAATATGTACCTGGCCGAAGATCGTATTCTCTGTTGGGAACTAGTTGCTAAGAGGGAAGAGAAATGGGTCTTGAAGTATGTTAAGAGCTGCACGGGTGAGACAGACGTTCCAGGTTAGTGAAGGTCCCACGATTTATGTCCATACACTAACATGATACCAGACACGGTTCCTGAGTTTGTGTCACAGCGGCGAAGATGGCTAAACGGTGCATTCTTCGCTGCAGTCTATTCGCTCGTTCACTTTCGTCAAATTTGGCACACAGATCACACGCTGACTCGGAAAATTCTCCTTCACATTGAATTCGTGTATCAGTTCATTAATCTCCTCTTCACCTACTTCTCTCTGGCCAACTTCTATCTCACTTTTTACTTCATAGCAGGTTCCCTCTCGGATCCTCGAATCGATCCGTTTGGTCATCGAATCGGACTGTTCCTTTTTATCATCTTCCGCTATGCTCTAGTGCTTCTTATCTGTACCCAGTTTATCCTGTCGATGGGAAACCGCCCGCAAGGATCACGCAAGCTGTATCTCGCATCAATGATAATCTATGCTATTATTATGGCGTACAATACGTATGCGTGTATTTTTATTATCTTTCGCCAACTCCGAAACGATTCAACTAAGTTTACCCTGGGCAATAACATGTTCACCAATGTGATCATTTCGACAGCATCTACCGTCGGCTTGTACTTCCTGATGTCCTTTCTCTACCTTGATCCTTGGCACATGATCACCTCATCAGCCCAATACTTCCTACTCCTACCTAGCTACATCTGTACCCTTCAAGTATATGCTTTCTGCAATACTCATGATATTTCTTGGGGCACGAAAGGCGACAATGTCATTCACACTGATTTGGGTGCTGCTATGGGTCATGGTAAGGGCACAACCGTGGAGCTTGAAATGCCATCGGAACAACTTGATATCGATTCGGGTTACGATGAGGCTCTACGTAATCTTCGTGACCGCCTTGAAGTTCCTCCTGTCAACGATTCGGAATCACAACAACAAGAAGATTATTACAAAAGTGTCCGAACTTACATGGTTGTCTCATGGATGGTCGCGAACGCCGTCTTGGCTATGGCGGTCAGCGAAGCTTATGGCGCGACCGGTGTCGGCAATAACCTGTACCTTAAGTTTATTCTTTGGTCGGTCGCATCTCTAGCGGTATTCAGGGCAATTGGCAGTGGTACTTTTGGCCTGATCAATATTATTGAGGCCATCGTTGAAGGCCGGGTAAGAATGCGTATGACGATCCCTCGGTGGGTCGGCAGCTTGGCCGAACGGATTCGCTATCGATGTCGCGGTGGGTTGAGTCTCGGCTCCAGCATTCGGGGCTGAGAGACAGAATATGGATGTTTCGGCTACTGATATGTTGTGGCACATTTGGACGTATCTCTTTGCAAAACACGTCTTTCAGTGGAATCTTGGTGTCTGGCGAATTTCAAAATGATCAGGTGTACATTATGAATCTAGATGGTGTTTGAGCGTTCGGTAAGTTTGTTCGTACTTGTATCGTGCGCGGTGCTTTCTGATTATGGAATGTATGGGTTTGATGATCAAGGGCAACGACAGCGACATGTAATAATGTATAGAATACCCCACCAATACTAGCGAGTATCAAATCATTTCCAGCGTGACCAAAAATTTCTCCTTAGCATCATCGGTGGAACATGTCGCCCATACACAGACCGACCCATGTAGTGAATCTACTCGTCGTAGTATTCTATTCAGCCTGAACACGGCCCACGGCCTCAGACTACTGGTACATTTCGGAGTCCCTTCACGGGCGGAGATCTCAAAGCTGCGTTCATCGTATTCGTGCAGCTCAACCAGAAGTCACAGCGTAGTGAGAAAGCCCGATGACGTTTTCCCGCGTGAAAGCCTACGTCTCACCAAATTTGATAAGCAGCCCCGTCATCCGATGAACCCTCCCCCTCCAAGACCCGACGTTCCTGGGATCAGGCCGAAGCCGCACCATCGGGACGCCATGCAGCCGAGAAGCGTCGTGTACGGTCCCGTCAGGGATGGACGCACGATCCGGCCGTCGCACGTCGCACGTCGCGATCGTGGCCATGGCCATGGCCATGTCTCGCTACGGGGCTATCTCCCTCTGCGCTTTCGAGCCGGGTGACGACGACTCGTCCCGTCTGCTCCGTCTTGGGATTCGGATTCGCTGGTGATGCGTGGTTCGCTCGTGTCGGTGTATAAGGCGGCGCATCTCGAGGACTGGGGTGGGATGTCGCGTACGTTTGATGTCTCCAAGGGCACGGACGGGATGACGTAGTCTTTTTTTTATCATTCATCATTTTAGTGTCTACAGCCTGAAGCTCTAACGCGAATGATTACGGGAGAGATGTACATTTCGCAGAATGACAGGTTGACGTGTGGAACACTCTTACTCGGGTTTCAATTGGTCATCCCACTGAGGGTCGTACGTTACAACATGGAGCCTCTTGCATGAACACTATTCATGTGGGAAAAGCGAGAAAGCCCCACGGTTATCGAAGTATGCTTGTATCATTCGAATATTTCAATGTCACTGCGAGAAAAGTGGGGTGAGGGTCTTGCTGGATTCGAACCAGCTTTCTCCTGTCTCAAGTGGGGCATGCGTCCAAGCTACCCAGACTCTTCTTGGGAGAACGGCCTGGACAGTGTATTGGTGCCTGTTTACGTACGTATAATTTTGGCGCGTGCGCTTTCCTGGGTCAATAACTACCACCCTTAGCGAGATGGCATCAGCACTGCATAACAGCGTTACAGATTGGACCATGTGTTCAAATTGGTAGAGCTCCACGTGAAAGGGCGTTTAAACAGTTCAACTTGTCACTGTAGGGGTGAGACCGAACGTGGAAAATTGGATGCGACGGTGTGATGTATCGCTTAGGGTGATGATTATCCCCTGGGTCAACGAGAAGGTCTTTATCCATGTCTGTCGATCCGAAACTAATTGGTCACTTGGTATTCTCTGGGTCGACCTCCTGTGTTGATGGGTCGTCAGTTTAGTTCAGCTAACTGAGTGATCGCTAGACTCTGGAACGATCTCGAACTCATCAAAATTCCAACACATTGACCCCTGTTCTCAGATCTGTTAATTCCTCTCCGCTGTCGGTACTATTTTCACTGCCTTTTCAGTCGGTACGTTCAACTACTCAAATCTGGTCATCGAAGCCGTATTGGTTAGAGTGGCGTTTATTCAATCATCTCGCGTGAGGAAAAGAACTGTCGATGGAACGACAGCGGATCCACGGAAGTGTTCCCGTCACAAATACTAATCAGCTGAAGCTGGCATCCTCACCTCGAGTCTGTCATCCCTTGACAGGTCGAACTATTCGCTGTCTGATCCTATCTTCATGTACGGTCAGACCCGAGCACACACGGTTGTTCGGAGCAGCGCATGTACGGTGCGCATCTCTCGTCGCACACTCCGACAACCCCGACGCATCCTGTTTGTGCTCGCTTAGGTCACCGCCGAAATCTGAGAATCGGTAAAGCTGTAGTAACGTCATAAAATCGCACTCTGACTTCAGGCGGAAACAGGTAGTGGTACCTGGTCAGCATGAATGAGTCAATCAACGTGATAACTGTCTGGCCTATAAGTTGCGCACTTTCAAGGCCAATGATAGCTAAACACCAAAAAATTAGATTGACTAGCTAGTAGAGTGATCCAATTGGCCATAATTTTGAGACATCCTTGGCGAGAAATGTCGCTAATGTAATCACGTGCTCAGTCTAGCGCGACACGTCTAGGTTGATTCGAGAATAAAACGTTTTGGATGGATACGTCCGCAGCCCCTGTGAAGCCAAAAATCACAGCCATCCACTTTCTAATTCATTCTTGTGTACGCAGACTCAGGGTTTTGACACGGATGACACTGGTAGTGTACATGAAGCGATGACTCAATTTGACAAGAGGGGCACTTCTTTTAGTTGATGGGGCACGTGGATTGTTTGGCGACCTTTATCATGATAGTATTATCCTTTTATGGAATAATTAATGATGTGAATATGCAGGAGATTAGGGCTAAGTGAACGCAGGCTAGATAGTAAGTTCTGTGTATTCCGATAGTATAAATATGAGATCCCAGGGCACATAATTTATCATCTAACCTACGTTCACTTGGCCCTGAGCCCCTGTACAATTTGAAATGATTATACCAAATGCGTACAATGATAGAATATCGCCTTGATGGTCACGATGGAAACTACTATTCTTGCTGCTCCGACTATGGCAGTATCGATATACACCTTCCCTCCATTATAAGCACCCGATGCTATCTATGAAACATCAATGCAAGTTCTTTTATTGAATAAACAAGATTTTATACGTGACTCGTTAGTCTCAGCAACTCTGTCGTTTGGCACATTATCCATAAACTTCAAACTCCAGATATCCCTGAGCCATAATCGAGTCAACTCAACAGCTCCCACACCTGAATATCATTCGTAGATATCACTTGTCGTCAGATTTCTTACAGCTCTTTCACCCTCAACCTTTTACGTCTGTCGCACGAACGTATTCCAGCCAACCACGACTATTCAGAATGACTTCGTCGTCGTCACATACATAACCAGACGAGAAATATGTCTTACTGGATCCGAACCGGCTTTCTCCTGCTTCAAGTGGAGTATGTGCCTCGTCTACCCCAGGCTCTAGGTGGGAGAAGGGGCTGGACAATGTACCACTGTACCATCCGACCTATCTTACCGATCCACTAAGGTTTGATAGATTGGCAAAGCTCATCATTCTTTCCAAGGGTCTGCCTAGCACCCTTAGCACAACTTTGTCTTTTACAAATTACATCGTGCTCATTCCTTTCGTTACCCCATCAAGCGTAATCTCTAAGCCCTTTTCCCGACCTAAATTATGCCGGGGCTAGCTCAGCCTCGTGAGATGAGTCGTAAGTACAATTCGGAGGATTTGGATCTGGATCAAAAGGCTCTTTGCTATCGACTTGAACATCTGGCACAATGAAGAACGTTGATCTGCACTCGAATGAAGACCTGTGGGGGTATTGCTGATGGAAAGGGACCGTGGAAGAGGTATAGGAATGGGCGTCTTTGGCCTGTAGACAGAGAGGACCTATATGTCTGTTAAGAGTCGTAGACTTAAATGGACAAAGATTTAAAAAAAATTAAAAAGAGCGTTAACGTGGCCGATCAATTTGAAGAAAAAATTAGAGGCTGGAATGAAAACTATCTGGAGGGCGTTACGGGCTATAGCCTCGGTTATCCGGCTTCCAGCATGCGGCATCCTTAATTTGGCAAAACTGTACAACTGCTCATGTAAAGTTTATACGCGATGCTAGACACATTATTTACGTTCAAGCAAAACATGTGGTTTCTCTCCTTAGTCAAGTAAAGTCATTTATGACACCCATTTGCGAGAAGCCAACGTACTGTTCTTTATTACAGCGAGTCCTCGGAGGTAAATACGATAGTATGCCGATGACGATATTTTCAAATTGGGGCAGATTGAGAACGTTGAAAAGTCCTCTAAAATGGGCTCAGGCGGTGAACAGAGTAATAAAGTTGTAATTTTTAGAATTTCGTGTAAGCCTTCATTTTACCAACCTTCTCCCTTTAATTGCGCCAATTTTTTGAGCTCGATGGCGCCTCTAGAAATACACATAATCATTCCTTTGTAGGAGGATCGGATGGTGCAGTGGTATACTGTCCGAGCCGTTCTCCCGAGTAGAGCCTGGGTAGCTTGGACACATCCCCAACTTGAGACAGGAGAAAGCTGGTTCAAATCCAGCAAGACCCTCACACCACTTCTCTCGCGGTGATATTGTGTTCGTAGGATGACGAAAGCATGCTCAGATAACCGACGGTTTTTCTCGCTTTTCCCTGTGGTGGGTATTCACGGAAGAGGGTACACGTCGTAAGGCGTTGTTCTCGCAGTGATATCTGCAAATGAAATATGAGTATGGTTGTTCCACCGTCGAATTGAGTCATACTGCGAAATATACTTGTCTTCCGTAATCGATCGCGTTGTAGCCTCAGCCTGCATGTGCATATAATTATTTTTAAAAAAAACTTCCCTTGTACTAGAGATCTCACTGTCTGGAATGTTCAATTTGCTGCTGTAATTGTTTCTTCCATCATGTTCCATCAGCTATGCTGTCCACTACAGTAGATCCTCTCATAGCTCATAGTGGGTCCCGGTATAAATATTGAAAAGATTAATTGTAACTTGGACTTTTATATTTGCAATACTTACCCTTGCAGGTCATTTTGCGTGCAGGGATAAGTGTTGCAAATATAAACAGTAAAATTTCTATAAATATCTTCAATATTTATACAGTCCAACCTCATCTGTAGCGATAATGGGTCCCGGTATGAGTGTTGAAAATATTCATTGAAATTCAACCATTTACATTTGTAATACTTACCCCTACGCGTAAAATGACCTGTAAGGGTAAGTGTTGCAAATATAAAGCTGCAAGTTACAATGAATATTTTCAACACTTACACCGGGACCCACTATTAGCTATGAGGGGTTCTACTGTAGATGATTATTACTCTCATACATGGGTCCGGAATGTTAAAAGGGTATTCCCTATCCCTTGGGCTTTATACAGGGTCTACCCCTAGTAATATCTACGGGCTAATTTACAGTAATTATCCATTCATCTGACATGCCGCCTGCTCCTCATCCAGTCACCCAACAAGAATATATCGCCAACGTCTAGTTTTACACCAGTCAAAAATCCGAGCGACTTACACTGAATCGTAGTTGAAAGTGAGGCATGCTTTAGATGACCCTAACGCTATATATCGTACCAATTGTAGCGATAGATGAACAGCGAGGAAACATCTCCTGCGAGGCGTAGCTATTCGAGAAGAGCTTCAGCAGATAAGCGCCTTCAGGTCATTCTTTACTGGATTTGGAAAGACCTCAGCTAAATAACTCCAGGTAGTTACTTTACACAATGCTGGCCACGAACGAGGCGAAATTGCATCTATCCTCGACATGAGCTACAAACAAGTTATTCACATCATCAATAGAGGCACTACCTCTCCCAAAAGAAATCCGGGTGGAAAACGAAAACTGGATCAGGCCCAAGCTGATAAGTTAGAAACTTTTGTGCGACTCTCTCGAAGGAATCGCCAGATGACGTATATAGAGCTTGCCATGGATTATAGTTGCTGGGGCGCTGGGGTTTATGCGATCAGAAGTGCGCTCAAAGATAGAGGTTACTCCAGCAGTTTGTCTCGAGCAAAGCCACCTATATCCGAGGTCAACACGATAAAAAGGTTAGAGTGGGCTCTAAATCATCGTCACTGGGCCATTGACGATTGGAGTCAGATCCTTTGGAGCGACGAGACATGGGTAACAGATGGTAGACATCGGGATGCCTACATAACGAGAAAGGTTTGTAGCGCGTGTCATCAGCTAGGATTTAGATGGCTAATAATATACAGCCTGGTGACGAGCTTGAATACACCTGCCTCGTCGACAAGACTAGAAAGAGCACAGCCTGGATGTTCTGGGGGAGTTTTCACGGAACTCAGAAAGGGACCTGCTTATTCCGGGAAAAAAATTGGGGTTCAATAACAGGGCCGAGTTATTGCGAACACATCGTTCCCCATGTGGCTGACTACATGGAGGTGAATCCTGAATTGCAATTCATGCAAGATAATGCACCGCCATATAAAGCGGCCTTCACTTGGGAAAGTTTAAGGGTTAAAAATATTGAGCCCATAAACTGGCCTCCTTACCCCCCAGACCTCAACCCTATTGAGGCTGTGTGGAGCGAGATGAAGGATTATATTGAAAATCAATATCCTGAACTCGAGGATGGGCGGGAGCGGTCTTCGGCTGAGCTTCGCATTATCATACTGGAAGCATGGGATTCTACAAGTCATAACTCTTTGCAGTACCTCATCGGAAGTAGGCCGGCGCGATGTCAGGCGGTGATTGTAGCTGGTGGTGGAGCTACGAGATGTTGAAGATTTATTTTTACGGCTAGTCCCTAGCTTTAACCTTAGTCGTATTTAGCGCGTAATCTGCTATAAAATTTACCAGATTAAGCTTAGTCTCATGAAAGCTCCAAGGTCCTCCATTTTGACATTCGCGATTTCGAGTACACGTAATACACACAAATTTTCGAGTATCCCTTCCATAGTGGGCCTAGATAAATATTTTTTATAGAAATTTGTATGGCGAGACCCTGGTCAAAAAGTGGGTTTGACATTCGGCACCCATCAACGAGAGTATGGTGCACTGACTTTTACAGTGCCATACAAGGATACCCGTGTATAATAATTGAAACAAAATGCGTCATTGCATTAAATGAGACGTTACCTCGGTAAAAAAGGGATGGAAAAGAACATCACTACCCTTGTTTCAAGGTGAACAGCTTGGTTAATTTTTTACTGTTACTGATACAAGTCGTCAAGCTAATGAAACTCCAATTCACCCATCTGATCATAGAGTAGTTTGAGCTCATGGCCTTGGAGTAAGCTGTGAAACTTGTTTCGAATATAATGCGAAGCGTCGTGGGTGGTCGACCTGACGGATTTTAGCAACTTCTTTGACTACGTGATGACGTTCGAAGCTCTGTGTTTATTTACATGAATACTCGACGATGATAAATGGTCTCCCGGCAACCCAAGTAGCCGCCGATGCGGAAGATCTGACTAGTCATTCTGTGATACATTTCGATTAGTATTTCCTGCTATACGAGCTGTGAATGTGAGGTGATTAGAACATGGTATAAGCTCGCTTCGCTTCACATATTTCCAAGGATCTATCCTAATTAGTTAGTACAGGGGCTCAGGGGTAGGTGAAGGCAGCTAGAAATTTTATATACAAGGGTTATAATATGGATATATCCTAGCCACGCTATACAACTTTCTATGTTAGATGAGATCATATGATCTAATCTTTCAAACAGATTTCTTTTCATCGGAAAAGCCAATTTTGATATTTGTTCGTAAAAATCTACGGCTACATCATCGTTAATTAAACCATCTTACAGATATTAGAAAAAAGATAAAGTTATCGAACGCCATTCGCAATTTAGCACAAGCCTCCCGAGAATCTACTTTATTAGAATTGCTATCCTCTGATCATGAATACTCAAGCCCCTACAGATTGCAGACTTCGAGTGTCTCACTGGTTCTCGTGCGGCGGGCCAAAAAGAAATTGGGATTATAAGAAATTCATTGAGCATTTCAATGAAAATTTCGAAGATAAGACATCAACACGTACAGCCTCTTTTACCCTAGCCAAGATGAGGCAGGGCAAATACCAACCCTTTTCGGATTACTTAAGGGATTTTGAATATACACTGGCCCAGGCAAAAGGGCTGAACTGGGAGGATCGTATTAAAATCAACGACCTGTATAGGGGGCTCAATGACCGAATCACCAGAGCACTCTACCCAATTGAAGTTTCCGAGAGTGATTATACACTGTTTGTCAACCAAGTGCGTGGGGTTGCAGGCCGAATTGAGTCACATGAAAGCCATACACTGAATCAACCTCAGTCACTAACGAGGACTATATTTGATGAAGGTTACAGCGTCGCCAGGAACTCGACGGTTGGAAATAGAGAAGCTCTTGGCTCTTCAGGTGAGTCTAATTCAACAATGTTGGACTCCGAAGGAGATACTCCAATGTCAGGAGTAAATGGCATTTTTATAGAAAAATTGGCTGCCCTTGTGAACGCAGTCAATGCAAAGAGTAATGGCCAAGAATCCAACAAGAATGAGAGACCTCCAGCGCCATAGCGATCAACCGAGGAATTTAACGCGCTCCGCGCGGCAGGTAAATGCACCCGATGTGGTAAAAAGGGGCTTTGGTTTGAAAAATGTCCTCAGTTTACGTGGGCCAGACGACCGACTGGACTGAATGCCACGTGTTCCAGCGCAGGCAAGAGACCTTCCAGCGAGGGGGAAGAGTTCAGTTATGTTTCTGGAAATGATTCGGGAAAAGAGTGAACTCTGGGCAAAGTCGGGCTCAGAGGAATATCAGAGCAGATGCGAAATATTTCAAAAAAATCATTAAAAAACTAGATGGCAGCCCATTTCTTATAGAAGTATTGATTAATAAATGTTTTTACACCAATGCATTCTTGGACTCAGGTTGTTTGTGTTATTCCGCTTTTAATAGATCATTTGTTAAACGCCATAAGCTCCTGCAAATTCCCATTGAAACTAGAGAGTTAAAACTAGCCAAAAAAAGACGATAAACAACCTGTGATAAATGAGGTAACTTATGTAGATATGGACATTGATGGCAGAAATGAAAGAGTATGGTGGTATGTTATCCAAGATTTAGCATACGATATGATTTTGGGCGATCCTTGGATGAGATCAAATGGAGTAGTCTACAATGCATTGGGTCGATTTATACGTTTCGGACCCCCCGGAGGCCTTATTATCAGACCAAAGGGATGGGACGACCGACTCTCGTATGACTCAAAATCAAAATTAAATTGCTTGAAGATTAAGAACGGTAGTGCCCGCCAAATTCTTGGAGGTCATTTTGCAGCGTTGGCGGCTCGTATACGCAAATCAGAAGATAGAGACACAAAATTATTTGCTGCTTCCATGGAAGATATAACCAAAGCTTTGAAAGTCAAATCTAAGCAAACGTTAGAAGAGATTAAAGCTAGTCTCCCGCAAGAAATCAGACACAATGCTCAATTCTTTACAGAAGACGAAAAGCTTAACCTCCCACCTCATCGTCCCGGAGCCGACACGAAAATTGATATCATTAAGGACGAGAAGGGGAGGGAAAAAGATATTCCATGGGGCCCGCTCTATGACATGTCCCGTGAAGAACTTCTCGTTCTAAGACCCTAACAGACCATTTAGGTAAAAATTGGATTCGTGCTAGCTCTTCTCCCGGTGGTGCGCCAGTCTTGTTTGTGAAGAAACCAGGGGGTGGTCTCCGATTCTGCGTCGACTATCGAGCTCTTAATGCGGTTACCGTAAAAGATAGATATCCACTGCCTCTCATAAAAGAAACTTTGAGACAAGCTGCGAAGGCTACCTGGGTCTCAAAAGTTGACGTTCGCGCAGCTTTTCATAAGTTAAGAATCCGTGAAGGCGACGAATCAAAGACTGTCTTTCGCACAAGGTACGGCTCATTTGAGTGGCTAGTCACACCTTTCGGTTTAACAGGGGCACCGGGTGCGTTTTAAAGATATATTAATAGTGTTTTGGGCGAATTTTTGGGTGATTTCTGGTCGGCATACCTCGACGATGTCTTAATTTATACTACAGGTGATATTGCTGATCATTGGAAAAAAGTCAATCAAGTACTCCAGCGCCTAGGTATTGCAGGATTACAGATGGATCCAAATAAAAGTGAATTTGCAGTTAAGCAAACCAAATACTTGGGGTTCGTTATATCGGTGACAGAAGGAATCAAGGTCGATTCGGGAAAAATAAAGGCAATTAGAGATTGGCAGGCTCCTACGAACACCAAAGAAGTTCGAAGCTTTATTGGGTTTGCAAATTTTTACCGAAATTTCATTCCGAACTTTGGCCATGTTGCACGGCCACTATTGGCGCTGACAAAAAAAGGCACAGCATTTAAATGGGAAAATTTGCATCAGAAGGCTTTCGAAAGACTTAAGAAGCTCTTTATAACCGCCCCAATATTAGCGTTATGGGACGATGAGAAAGACACCGTTCTCGAGGTTGACTGTTCTGGATATGTGATAGGAGGATGCTTATCCCAGAAAGACGAGAAGAGACACCTTAGACCAGTAGCGTATTTTTCGAAGAAATTAAGCCCAGCGGAAGCAAATTATGATATTCATGATAAATGTCACAGATCAGATAATGAAGCAGTAAGCTTTCAGGTAAATGATGGTATTCTATAACTCAATTATGGAGAGAAAATCTACAGTAGACAAGTCTAATATTTATACAAAACAATGACCCCTGTAATACCTTATTCTCGTGAACCTACTTGTTATCACCGTTCTCTCCAGTTCTCTCTAGAAGATTCTCCAGACTTCTCTGAAGTGCTTTCAAATTCCAGCCATTGCTTTGCTTTGGCATCTTAGGAATAGTGGGGGGCCCAGATCATATGATCTGTTTCAAGATGGCCCGTGCCCACTCTCTAATAAATGTGCACATGCATAGCATCTTCTAGAAGGTTCCTGTCGAGCTACACATTCAGCCTGCGCTAGCCAGCGTAGGCTACAGGGAATCATCGGCTAGCAAGCCGTTACAATAAAGAGCTACTTGCCATTGTTCGCTGTATGGAAGAACGGAGGGGCATGCTGATCGGCCTCGACAAACCATTTGTTGTTCTTTCGGACCATCAAAACTTAAAACCATTCATGACCACTAGGCGCCTAAATGAACGTCAGGTGCGTTGGTCGCAATTATTGTCGCAATTTAACTTCAAACTTCATTACCGACCGGGACGACTAGCAGCCAGGCCGGATGCATTGTCCAGGCGCGAGCAGGATATGCCACAAGGAATTGACGATGATCGAATAAAGAATAGGGGGCTAAAACTGATTCAAAACACATGGATTTCAGCCGTAAATTCTCCTGATAAAATTCGGCTACGGTCACATGTCACTCAGAATATCCCTCAGGGACATAGCATATTTACGGAAGAATCTTTCCAAATCCTTTGGGATCGAGCAGTTCAGGAAGATGGCAAGTTGCAGTTGTTATATGATAGCGTATTAAATGGTGACAGAAGCCTTCCTTCTTCTCTTAGTGACCTGAAAGTCCCTTTGGCAGAGTGCGGTATAGATGCAAGGGGTACCTTGGTCTTTAGAAATAGAACGTGAATTCCAAACTTCGAGCCGCTGCAGACGGCACTAGTTCAAAAATCACATGATTCGCATGTTACTGGACATCCGGGGAGAGACAGCACCCTTGCAATCCTCAATCGATCTTTTTTCTGGCCAGGGATGTCGAAACATGTTCGCAAATTTTGCAGAAACTGTGATGTTTGCGGCCGTAGCCATGTTTGGAGAGAGCTGAAAAAGGGGTTGCTACGGCCTCTTCCAATTCCTGATAGATTTCATTCCGAGCTTGGTATAGATTTCATGACAGACTTACCGGCAAAGTCGATTAATGATCCGAGATACATGATGGTTATCGTTGACCGATTAAAGGGAAGTGTGGCAATTGAAGAAATGCACACCATGAAAGCAGAAGACTGCGCAAGGGTTTTTCTAAAGCTTCATTTCAGATACCACGGATTTCCAACGCACATAACTTCTGATAGAGGGTCTAACTGGGTCGGGGACTTTTGGAGAGAGCTCTGCCGGTAGACTGGGATGAAACAACGCCTTTCTACGGCATTTCATCCTCAAACAGACGGTGCAACCGAGCGGATGAACCAGGAAATACTGGCATACTTACGAGCTTATGTCACTTACACCCAATTTGACTGGAGAGAACTCCTTCCATGTGCGATGCTAGCCCTTAATAACCGAACATCGGCATCTTTAGGAATGAGCCCATTCTTTATGGAGCATGGTTATAACGTCGAGCCAATCCAGCAAGTAGAGCCCCTCGTACAACCGACTGAGCCTGCAAAACGGGCAACAAGATTTGTCAAAAGACTCCGTGAAGCTGAAGAACTTGCTCAAGCTGCAATGGCATCTTCTCAGCATAGAATGGAAGAGTACGCGAATCAGAAAAGGAAGGAATCGGAAATCTTAAAGGTAGGAGATCGCGTATG
Source organism: Podosphaera xanthii (assembly GCA_028751805.1). Classification (NCBI taxonomy): domain Eukaryota; kingdom Fungi; phylum Ascomycota; class Leotiomycetes; order Helotiales; family Erysiphaceae; genus Podosphaera; species Podosphaera xanthii. The sequence goes on from JAPWIX010000029.1 coordinate 688,080, forward strand.
GCTAAACTTACGAAATATCCAAACGCCCCAGCTGTCGAAGAAGCTCTCTTGGATAAACGCTAAATACCAAGTAACAAAAGTCATTGATTCCCACTGCGTGGAACTTAATACTCCATCTGGGATATGGCCGCGTTTTCACGTCGACTTACTAAAGAGAGCTGCTGCAGACCCTCTGCCGTCCCAAGTAACAGATGACATTCAGCCGCCGCCCATCCAATCCCCAATCGATGAAGATGGTATACCTTATCCGAACGAACAAGTTGTCGAAAAGATTCTAAGAGCGGAAAGCAAAAAGATCGGACGGGGTCGTCGTCGACTATTGCTCGTCAAATGGAAGGGGTTTGCCGAGCCCACGTGGGAACCCAGAATCAACTTGGAAGAAACAGAAGCTCTGGATGTATTCGAGGCTAAATTTGGAACAGGAGATAATGTTGGGGAGAAATGTGATACAATAATAGGACCTCGAAAAATTACGAAACGTTCGTTGTTACACCAATCAAAGATTCCGAGGGAGTAGACATTGTAACGGAATTTAAAAAGGGGGGCTATTGTTACAGGCTTGTAGCCTTGTTTGAGGATCCGGAGTTTATCCGGCCCCGTGACGCGACACGAATTAGCGTTACTAACGTAAACACGCACTAACCTAAAGTGATACGCGTCGGAGCTTTAAGTAATATCGTGTAAACAATCCGTCTGTCTTCTTTAGTTGAAATATAAATTCTATTTGGGTACACATTTGCGAGCAGCTTTCGTGCCGTCCTTTCACATGCTTACACTCATAGTTTAATAATTAGTCCATACTAATTTGACTTGTCCAATTAAGACTCCATCTCTCAAGTCACACCTCATTACTGATGCTAGAAATTACGATGTTATTCCTGTTTGACCCAGCCTTCTACTCTGACCTCCAATCTATTATTATTGACTAAGTTTTCCAACGCTTTGTTAGGATTGCTCTTGGTCATAACATCCGCCGGATTGTCACTACCGTTGATCCATCTGATCTCATAGAGCTCACGACGTTCGTTAGACTGCCTAAGTGCCATGATGTCGATGTTACGGAATCACAATCACTAGTAATGTAGATCTCTACAAATATGTTTCAGGGGTATTATTATCACGTGTATAGGTACTAGTGTAGTTATGTCAACCGCCCTTTCCTTTCCTCTCTTTTACCTGTATAGAATTATAATAGATTTTGTTTACGCCGTTTGATTGATTAAATCGCGCACCGCTCCGTGACATATTATAATTCTATACCTTCTCCCTCTAGAAACGCAAGGACTTGCAATCTGATGGGAGGTGGAGATTCTCGTACTCATATCGCTCTACCCCCAAATACCATTATGTCTGCCGGAAAGTCTTTTGATAAATGGCCAAAGTGGTCTGGAAAATCTTCAGATTTTGCCACATTTCAAATATCTCTAGAAGGAATCTCCTCAGATGACCAGATAACAAAAGGTCTGGGTAGTGCCAAAGCATTTTGCTACGGCGTCTTCACTCATTCACTACCCACTGACGCCCAAAAACGTGTGGCGCCGTGGATGAAACAACAGAAGAAAGCCAACGAATGGAATACAGATGAATTCTTGATACATTTAGAAGAGCTATTCGTTGATAAGGATGCATCTTCTAAAGCGCAGGCAGCCTTAAATAAACTTCACCAAGGACATCGCCAATCTTTTGCCCAGTTCAGAAGCATCTTCGAACAACTCTGTTCTGAAGCAGATGAGCTTGCCCCGATGGGCCCCTCCAAGATCGAAAGGATGAAAGACGCCTTGCAACCATATCTACGCGCGGGCCTAGCATACCGTAAAGGAGTTTCTAAAACAAACTATGAACAATTCGTTGCCGAGGTCCAAGATCTTGCTAACGAGTTGGAAACTATACCTCAGTTTGGAACTTCCCGTGGATCTATACAAGTAGTCCAAAATTATGACAATCAACCCCATCGCACTATGGATGCCGTACCAAAAGAAAGTTTCTCCCCACCTCAAAATCTTCCGGCCGCTCCTACACCTATCCACGACCGCGACGGCGATACTATAATGACAGATATAAGCGCACTGCAAGGGCAAGTAGCATCTCTCTTAGCAGCTTTCAGTAGAAACGAGGGAAAGGGGCATACCAGGAACACTGCCAGATCATCAGATAATCGACCCTTTCCTCCTAATTTGTCTCAGAGCGAGCGCAACTGCCGAATTGATTCGGGTCGGTGTGAAAGATGTGGTTGTTCTCCCTCCCATCGTTGGAGCGAATGCCAGTTCAGAAATTTTCAAAACAATCCCACGCCAAAAAAGTACAGCTCACATAGACGAGCGCGCTTAAACACTGTCAGTACCGATTTGGCTTCAAGTTATTCCCTCTCCAATGATTCGGGAAACGAGTAACCTCTGGGCGAAGTCGTGTTCAGAGGTTGGGAAGTTGTGATTCTTTTGGTGTCAAACTAGATAGACAGCCGACAATTGAAGAGTTCCATGAGGCAAAGAAAAGAATGGATAACAGACCTTTCTTAATAGAAGCATTCATAAATGACCATTTTTTTGTTCCCGCTCTTTTTGACTCAGGTTGTCTCCCATACGCTGCATTTAGTGAAGATATCGCTAAGAAATACAAATTACCACGCATTCCTATAGAAAAAAGAGAACTAAAACTAGCCAAAGTAGACGTAAATCCTTATAAGATCAGCCACGTAGCTTATGTAACATTAGATATTCAAGGGCGAAGAGAACGGCTTTGGGGATATCTCATTCGCGACCTACAGTATGACTTAATCCTAGGAAAAGGTTGGGCTGAAAGAAATAAAGTCATCTACGAAGCCGGCAAACATACCTTACACATGGGACAAGAAAACCAGCAGGTCACAGTTCACAAAGTAGGCTGGATGAAAAAGGATCATATCCTTAACAAAACTAGGTATATCCAAGAAGGAAAGCTTGTCTCTGCTCTAGTCTTTTCTTCATTTACGAAGCGAGTACAGAAATCCAATGGTGATCTTATCCTGGCTTCTGTAATAATCGCCGACATAAATAAAGCCCTCGAAAAACTAAGTAAAACGCGTCCTAAAATGACAACAGAAGCTATCCGCCAAAAACTGCCGGAGAAACTCCAAGGACTAGAAGATATATTTAAAGAAGATAACTCCAAAGAATTGCCTCCCCATCAACCAGGCCATGACATTGAAATAAATTTGGAGAAGGATGAGACTGGCAAGGAAAAGGCACCGCCCTACGGACCCCTATACGATATGTCAAAGGAGGAGTTGTTAGTATTACGCAAAACCCTTGCAGATCTTCTTGATAAGGGATGGATTCGAGCAAGCGCCTCACCAGCAAGCTCTCCTGTATTGTTTGCCAAGAAACCAGGCGGTGGCCTTCGATTCTGTGTTGATTATCGCGGCCTCAACGCTATCACCAAAAAGGACCGATATCCATTACCGTTAATTCGTGAAACCCTTCACCAATTAGCCAAGGCTCGTTGGTTCACGAAAGTTGATGTTCGAACGACTTTTCATCGTTTAAGAATCAAAGAAGGTGACGAATGGAAGACTGCTTTTCGTTCGCGACAAGGTCTCTTCGAATGGCTTGTTTGCCCATTCGGACTTTGTGGAGCGCCTGCAACGTTTCAGAGGTTTATTAACCACACCTTACGAGAGTTCTTAGACGTCTTCTGCTCCGCTTATATCGACGATTTCATAATATATACCGATGGAGACCTCAATGATCACTATGAAAAAGTTCGCAAAGTGATCAATTCCTTAAAAGTGTGACGGGCTGTGCCCGGTTGGGGGTTGGTCTCGAGGACCATCCCAGTCTGGATTCTCGGGGGGCAGCTTGGGAACCGACAGGGCCCGGGGAGGCACTCGAGCCATCGGAGGAGAGCCGAGTAGGACTCGGATAACCGAACCGAGCTCAACGACCAACTGTGACTCTGCCTATACAACTCTACGATACAACGGCAACGCTTTCGTGTACTACTCGAAAAGTGGCCGAAAGCCACCCTACCAACGGGAGTCAAAGAATTCTAGGCAACGTAGAGGGAAGGTCTGAGGCAGGAGAGGTCAATGGCTCAGAGGCCACTGCAGAGGGTCAAGAGTGCAAGCTTGGAAGCAAAGATCACGGCATGTATAAATAGAGAGTGTCGAGATAGTTTAGATCTTCAAGTTAAAAATATTAATTATTTTTGAGACACGACCTTTCATGTTCATATAAACTTCGCGATTCCTTAACAAAAAGAAGCTGGACTAGTATTAGACATTGACAAGTGCGAATTTGGAGTGAAGCAAAAAAAATATTTAGGGTTCATCATTGAAGCAGGCAACGGCGTCAAAGTTGATCCTGATAAAATAAATGCCATAGTTGAATGGGAAGAACCAGAAAATGTTTCAGGCATACGCTCATTTCTCGGATTTGCTAACTTCTACCGTGAATTCATACCAAATTTTTCTTCAGTTTGTGAACCACTTAATAGTCTCACAAAAAAAGGAGCAGCTTGGGAATGGAATGAAAATCAGACTTCAGCATTCAAACAGCTAAAGCAATTACTTTTCAGCGCGCCAGTCCTCACGATGTTTGACCCTGATGCGGAGACCATCATGGAAGCAGACTCTTCGGGATATGCTATAGGTGGAGTTATTTCGCAAGTTGATGAAAAAGGCCGACTTCGTCCGGTAGGGTTTTTTTCAAGAAAGTTGACTCCAGCCGAAGCCAACTATCAAATCCATGACAAGGAACTATTATCCATTGTAGCTACTATGAGACATTTTAGAGGCGAATTAAGAAGTGTCGAACGTCCTTTTATTGTGTTTTCAGATCACCGAAACCTCCGCTACTTTATGATAACTCGGCAGTTATTGGAAAGACAAGTTCGATGGGCAGAAAAACTCAGCAGTTTCAATTTTGAGATTCGATTTAGACCAGGAACCGAATCCGCTAAACCAGATATTCCCCCAAGAAAACCTGAATTTAAGCCAAAGGATGTGAATGATGAGCGGCTGAAAAAAAGAGAATTCCAACTTCTTAATCAGAGATGGATATCACCAATAAGTAAAGCTAAAGATTTAAGTTACTCGAGTCTCTCAGCTGTAATCACTCGACACCAAAGTCTAATGCAACAAACTGACAAAATTCAACAAAATTCTACGCCCAGTGGCAAACCATCCGTAAAACCCTTCAATAGCAGCGTTCCTACCGATAATATAATCATCAATATACCCCCTAAAGGAACTAACCTCTTTGACGTAAAAGAACTCCAAACACTATGGGATCGAGCTATCAAGGAAGATCCTATCTACCGCAAGATTTACGCTAGTGTAGCAAATGAAGAACGATCTCTACCTCCGTCAGCTCCTAACTCAATCCAAATGCCAGACTGCAATCTGGACGAGCAGCTAAACTTGACGTACCGCGAAGCACTCTGGGTTCCTGAGTGGGAGCCCTTACGTACTGCCTTGATCCAACGTGTGCATGACTCTCATGTAACTGGACACCCAGGTCGTGATGTAACCCTGGCGATCCTATCCCGAGATTTCTTTTGGCCACAACAATATAAAGACGTTAAGAGGTTTGTCAGGAACTGTCATGTATGTGGAAGATCAAAAGTCTGGCGACAGTCGACACTGTCACGTCTCTTCTCAGCTGATCAACAAATGGACATGGGCTAAAGAGAATGCTTCATACGAGTATCTAAAAGCTAAAGAAGGAATCTACTATTACAAGAGCGCAAAGGTATTGTCACCCATCGTTATGCTGGGTGCACCAGATGGCCCGTGCTTCAGCCTCGCACTGCTCCTCAGTGCAACACCGTTCAGCCTTGTACCTAAATTGTAACACTATCCTCCTCTTGCAAAAAAGCGCGTCCTCGAGCTTTGATTCATGCAACCATTTGCTCTTAAACAAGAATAATCGTCAATTCCTTTATTGTAAGCTTCGATCCAATCCGGTAAAAGTTTGGGCGGACCTGGTACATTTGGATAGTTAAGGTGAAATTCTCGAACTAAGTGAGGGGCTGTCATAGCGTCCGAGCAGGGGTACCAAGTGTAATCATCGTCTGCTCCTAAAAATTTAAACCTGTATTCCAACCTTCTACCATTCATTCTAGCGCCAATAATTTTTTCCAATTCCCATTCTTCCTCATCTGGCGTCACTTTTATTGGAGCAGGCTCGGGTTTTCTCTGTCCCGGTAGAGGGTTGTCCAGGTATTTCCGAAGCGAGTTACTGTGAAAGACTGGATGGACTCTAATGTTACCCGAAAGATCCAATTTCCATGACTCCCCACATTTTTCGATGATCTTAACTGGACCATACCATTTTTCGCTCAACTTTTTGGATGGTCTATCCAAATTCCAATGTTTAGTAGAAACCAAAACTAAATCACCTACATTCCAATCGATAGGCCGTCGTCGCAAATTAACAATGTGGCGCATCTTATCTTGCGCAGATTGCATTCCCCGGCGGGCAAATTCGATGGCTTCATTCATTCGATTGGAGATCCTAAGAGCTTCCTCTTGATTAATCATCTCATTATGATTCATGGCTGGCTCTGGGTCCCTTAAGTCCCATGAAGTGCGCGGCTCGAAACCATTGCAAACTTGGAAAGGTGTAAGTTTTGTCGTATCATGAGGCAGTAATAGTTGTGCAAGATCTAGTAACGGTAGCATCTCGCTCCAATTGTCCTGATAAAAGTTAACGAATGGTCGGAGTCTTTGTTTCATATATTGGTTCATAATTTCAGTTTGGCCATCCACATGTGGATTGAAGGCCGTTGATAATTTTATTTGAGTCCCCGACAGTCGACAAATTTCTCTCCATAATGAGGAAACAAATTGTGGTCCTCTGTCAGAAACGATAGAATCTGGCCAGCCCCAATTAGAGACCCAATGTTCCAAGAACAACTGGATGAGTTTTTTGGCATCCACGTTTTTGTTTGTTGGGATAGACTTGGACTTCTTTGATAATCTATCCATTATAACAAGTACCATATCGTAACCTGATTTATCTTTTGTTAATTCAGTAAAATCCATAGTGATGTGTTGGAACGGGCGTTTCGGAATTTCTAAAGGATTCAAGTATCCTGGAGTCTTGTCATGCTTGGGTTTCATGCGAACACATTCGCAATTTGCTACAAAGGTATTAACGTCCTTTCCGAGACTTTTCCAGTGACACTTGTGACCAATGAGCATTTTCATTTTGCCAACACCAGCATGAGCTACACAAGGTTGGGCATAAATATGATGAATTAGTTTAGTACGTAGCTCTGGTGGTTGTAATGGCACTTCTAAGCGTCCTTGGTAGAAAAGAACTTCATTTTTTAGATACCAGTCAGGATGCTCTTCCTTAGCCATAACTCGATATTTCTGCATTCTTGAGAGGTTTTGTTTGCTTCCAAAATTTGGTCGATAATGTCAAACTCTTCGATATCAAATGCCACCGTTGAGCCTGAGCTTTGTGGTCTATTTAGAGCGTCAGGTGACTTTCTATTTAGACTAACGACATTAATAGATTGTAGTTTGTGAAGGTCACTGTTTGTGCTCTCCACTGGCTGGTTTTTGGGATGGAGCATAGCAGCAAGGCCAAAACACAGATGTTTGTCTTGGAGAAGATTTGATTTCTCTTTCAAGGAACTAATGGCGAATTTGCTTGTATTTTCCCAAATTTTAGGGTCCACTTGATTAGCTGATAGAAATGTTTGTTTACGGATTTCCCTTTTTTTAGCTTCCTGTAATGAAAGATCTTGTTCTCTTCTGGAAAGAGCGTCAGCGATTGTATTTGAATCCCTGATCGGTAAGTTATAGTGAAGTAGAATTCAGAAAAAAATTGTGCCCAACGAGCCTGTCTAGCGTTCAGGTCTTTAGTTGTCATGAAATATTCTAACGCTTTATGGTCTGTATAAACCAAAACCTTGTGACGGGAGCCAGTTAGTTCCGTTTTAAAATGTTGAAACGAGCGAAAGATCGCTAGCATTTCTTTATCATATATAGGGTAATTGAGCTCTGCACTCGTCATTGTTTTTGAAAAGTAGCCCACCGGATGCCATAATCCATCTATCTGTTTTTGCGAAAGGATTCCAGCCACCACGCCGTCTGAGGAATCAGTTTCTAACCTGATTTCCAATTTAGGATTGTAGTGTGACAGAATTGGCGCATTTACGAGTGAATCTTTTAAAATATCCCACGCAGCTTTGCACTTTTCGTCAAAAATCCACTTGGCTCCTTTGCAAGTAAGCTTTGTCAGAGGGCGTGTGATTAGACTATAATCTTTGATAAAACGACGATAAAAATTACAGAAGCCTAGAAAGGCTTGAGCTGCGCGGACGTTATCGGCATATTTCCAATTTTTTATTACGTCTATTTTTTCTGGGTCTACTTGGATTCCATCTACTCCAATGACGAAACTTAAAAATTTTGTTTTTTGTACAAAGAATTCGCTTTTCTTTATATCTATTTGAAGCCCATGTTCAGCTAGCAAGGTCATTACCCTTTTCACGTGAGTCTCATGTTCTTGACGATTTGTGGAGTATATAAGTATATCATCCACATAGGACGAACAGAATTCGTCCAGGCATTCCATTAAGATATCATTGATGAATCTCTGGAAAGTTGCGGGTCCATTTGTAAGTCCGAAGGGCATTACTTGATACTGATAGCAACCGTATCTGGTGCGAAAAGTTGTCAGTTGCTCTGCATCTTTGGCCATTCTAATTCTATGAAAAGCCTGTTGGATATCTAACTTTGTGAACCATTTTGCTTGGGAAATGCGAGCCATCATTTCGTCAATTAATGGGAGAGGATAGGGATCTTTTTTCGTAAGGGCGTTAAGCTTTCGGTAGTCAACACAGAATCGCAGTGAACCGTCTTTTTTTTTAACAAATAAAATGGGTGCAGCAAAAGGGGCACTGGATGGGGCAATAAAACCCTTCTGAAGATTTTCTAAAAGGTACCGCTTAGTTTCTCGGAGTTGATCTTCTGTTTGCCGACGAAGAGGTTCGAACTTTAAGTTGTTGTCCCCTGTTAGCTCGATGGTGTGATCCGATGAACGACTTTGAGGTAGACTATCTGAAGCTCTCTTAGAGAATAAGGGTTTCCAAGGGTGATAACATACAGGGAGTTTCTTATTCACTAAAGCGTCATTCTGCATATATTTAGCTTCGAGCAGTTCATCGTTTGTTAAATCGGAATTTCCTAATTCTGCGATAACAGTTTCCTTAGCTATATCTTCTTGCTTACGTCGCTTAAGCTCATTTTCAATGTCAGCAATGCTGCAGATATAGGTTTCATAATCTTGCCGTTGTTTTCGAGTTTCACCAGATTTCTGCTTTTTCAAGTAAAAAGTATCCATTGCTGAAGCGGAAACACTTGAGATGTTTACCTTGTATGGTTCGTTACATGTGTCATTTAACGAAAGCGGAGGACTCTTTGGTGCATTAGGATCGATTTTAGAGTTACTTAGAATTTTTTCCATTTTGTCGACACTTCTTTTGAGATCCCTCATAAAGCTGCTGGGTCTATGAGATTTTCGCGTAACAACAGGAGACGTTGTGGAGTCATGATCAACGCCTAAATTTAGTGCGCCAAGGGATATTTTTTTTTCGTTTCGAACGAAGTATCTAGGTCGGGTCTTATTTTTAACTTTATTTTCTTCATCGTCTATAGCTTTGTCACGTCGCCGGGCATCTTGTGTATGTTTTAGTGAAGCTGGTAATTTCCAATTTGTTTTGTCAAGAAAAAGTTCTCTGCCAAAGTACGGCGATGGAGGCATATCAGGCGGCCAAACCAGACGCTGGTCTCCGGTAGCATAATGTTGTCTTATGCCATAATGTTCTAGAAACTTTTTGCTGATGAGAATATCATTATGACCTAGTTCTGTGATTAAAAAAGGGAAGTTAATTCGGCGTTCTTGTATAGTTAAAGTTAATAAGATAGCATGAGTGATAGGTAAGCCTGGGCGGCCATCATATCCTGTTGGTTGAAATGGGAAGGGTAATTTTACGAATGTTATTCCGAATGCTTTAGCAATTCTGCATGCAGTCAAAGTACGAATTGCACCAAATAAATTTGCTCCTCCATCAATATGGGCATCAGTAGAAATGAATAGTCCATTGCGTGATAGTTTGCAATTAACTAAATACTGTTTACCGCCTATCAATGTTCTATGGTCAAACTGTAAATCTTTCCATAGATCAGTACTACGGCCGTGGGTGGAGTCTTTTCCACAGCCTAATAGTTTTCCGACAGCGGGTCATCATCTACTTCCTTTGCGATACTTATTTCCTTAATTACATTATGATTTGCAGTTTGGAGTAATTTACTACTGGGACAAACGGAGGACATGTGTCCTTTGCCCCCACACGTATAACACTTACTTACCCTCAGGGGTGGGAGAACGAGAGATATGTTGGTGATCAAAAGATGGTGAGTGCGTGCGTGCACGTATAGGATCAGGGGATTTGTTCCGCCAGTTATCCCTGAGAATTCCTTTGGGTTCTCTCGATTCTAAGGCAAAATTTACTGACTTGCTTTCGGCGATACGGTTATGGATCTCTCGGTTGGTGCGATCCACCTTGCAAAGAAGTTCGTCTAACCTCTGATAATTGTTGCGAAGTCTTGTAAGCTCTACTTTAATATCGTTTAATAATCGAGGGTTTATTTTCCTCAGTAAGTCATCATATAGGCGGTCCTCGTCAATTTGCGCATCGGATGCAAGGGTCCGGAAACGAACGCGGAAGTTTTTGTAGGATTCATTTTTTCCCATGATCGTTTTGTCGTAATTTGCCTTAGCATCCTCCAACTTATTCCAGTCAAAGAACTCTTCATCCAGTGCTTTCAATACCTCCTTCGCTGTAGCCACATGCTGCGGATGATTTTCATTCATCAGGGGCAGCAGAACTTTTTTAGCTCTTCCTTCGGTGGCTTTGTAATATGCCTGAACTTGTAGTCGGTTGGTATAAAAATGAGCCTTGTAATCTTCAAGAAAGATTTGCATGTCTAATTTCCAGGCGTCGTAATCCACGTCTCCCTGATTGTCTGTAAAACATTTTGGGTAATGTCCACGGAAGTGATCATTGGTTTCAGGGAGTTTTCCACTTGGTTTGATAGGGAGATATTGTGTCTGATCAGGGCGCATGTCTGCTTGGTTGAAGGAATTTTCCTGTGGAGAAGCAATCCATTTTTCCTTTTCTCTTAACAGCTTAGCTTCCCATTCCTCGTCCCTTTCGGCAAGCATTTTCTCCATCATCCTTCTCACAACTTCGGTTGTTAAGTCTCCTGGCATATTTTCTTGGACCTGAATGATTCCTTTGCTGAGACCAAACCTTCTTTCCTCGTTAATCTGGAGCAGATTTTGATATTGGCTAATAAAGTTTGGGAGTTCCGTAGCCTACATCTGGACACTTTGAAGGACGGATTTTTTACTTTCAGTCCACTCGAGCGGCGGTTGGCAGATTTCTTTGTCCTGTGGGGGTAAAATTGATTGGAATTGTTTTAGTTGTCTTACAATTTCGGGATCAAAAAATTTTGTGTGTTTACCTGGGACGTCAATGTAGTTGAGCAAAGATCGTCCGAGTTTTAAATGATGCTCACGATTCATCAGCTTCTCGGTTTAGGGGTCCAGCTTTCTCTGGGACTGCTAGGAGCGTACGCAGCTAGAGGCACTTGCGGAACAAGTAGTAATTGCGGCTCTGTACTGTTTGTGCAATAGGCACGTTGTACAGCGCAAGAGATACTAAGCTTCTCAGCGAAAAAATTAGCTTTTAGATTCTGTCACGGCTCTTCTCAGCTGATCAACAAATGAACATGGGCTAAAGAGAATGCTTCATACAAGTATCTAAAAGCTAAAGAAGGAATCTACTAATACAAGAGCGCAAAGGTATTGTCACCCATTGTTATGCTGGGTGCACCAGATGGCCCGTGCTTCAGCCTCGCAATGCTCCTCAGTGCAACACCGTTCAGCCTTGTACCTAAATTGTAACAGACACAAGGCTTATTACGACCGCTGCCAGTCCCTGAACGTTTTCATGACGAGCTAGCTATAGATTTCATGACCGACCTTCCATTAACAAAAAATAACGAAAAATTTCTAATGGTTATTCATGATCGGTTACTTGGTGGTGCTACTTTAGAAGCAATGGATACAATGGAAGCCGAATCCTGTGCTGAGCGCTTCGTCCAATGTCACTGGAGATATCATGGGTTCCCAAGCTTTCTTACTTCAGATAGAGGATCCAATTGGGTCGGGCGATTTTGGCGCAGATTATGTCAACTAGTTGGCATTAAGCAACGCCTTTCGACTGCTTTTCACCCTCAAACTGACGGGGGAACGGAAAGAATGAACCAGGAGGTAATTACATACCTGCGTGCCTATATTTCTTATGCACAAGATGACTGGGCAAAACTTCTCCCGTCGGCAATGGTAGCAATTAATTATAGAGATAGCTCCAAAACTGGGTTCAGCCCTTTTTTCTTAACTCATGGCTACCATATTAATCCTATCCAACGTCGAATTCCCCCTTCTACTTCTGCTAAAGACCCCAAAGCGAGAGTCAATGCCTTTGTTAATCGCCTCTATGATGGTCAGGAGCTTGAAAGAGCAGCCATGATAACTGCTCAACACATAATGGAACAAAATGCAAACAGGCATCGAAAACCTGCAGATAAACTCAAAGTTGGCGATAAGGTTTGGCTAAATCTGAAAAATATCACAACACCTCAGCTGAAGAAGAAATTTTCATGGACAAATGCTAAGTACAAAGTAATTAAAGAACTGGCTCCTGATGTCTACGAACTTGACGTGCCCAGCGGCATCCACCCAAGGTTTTTTGTCGATCTCCTTCGCAGAGATCTATGTGATCCTTTACCGTCGCAAGTAACTGACGATAGTCAACCTCCACCTTTACTTGATGGAAAGCATCCATTGTACGCTGTCGAAAAGATTTTACGAGCAAAACTCATCAATGGCAAAAGGTTCGTCTGCGTCAAATGGATAGACTACAAAGAGACTACCTGGGAACCAAGAGAAAATCTCATTCTAACAGATGCGTTCAAAAGCTTTGTGAAAAAATACGGAGAAGGCGATGATGTTGGAGAGCCTAATACGGGAACCTATACAGGATCCAGAGGAAAAAACCTCGGAGGAGAGAGGTGATGTTACGGAATCACAATCACTAGTAATGTAGATCTCTACACATATGTTTCAGGGGTATTATTATCACGTGTACAGGTACTAGTGTAGTTATGTCAACCGCCCTTTCCTTTCCTTTCCTCTCTTTTACCTGTATAGAATTATAATAGATTTTGTTTACGCCGTTTGATTGATTAAATCGCGCACCGTTCCGTGACAGTCGATCATTAGACGTTTTTCCTTGGTTGTGCCAAGCTTGACGAGGCATTCATACAGAGAGTAAGAATCCGTGCAAACAATAGTAGGAATTAGTGGAAGTTTTAATTGATCGGTTATCAATTTTAGAGTAGTGCTAATAGCGTAAGCGATATCGGCACCTGCTACCATCCCCAAAATCTCAGACGGGAGAACACTTCTTGTGATCCTTTTTGCCTTATTCGAGCTATAATGGACAATATTGCCCTTGGGTGTGAACTTGTAATCTTCTAGAGGCTCCTCGTTGGCTAGAACAATAACAAATCCGATTTGTGAACTTAGATCTGTATTATTCGCAAAGGACCCATCAACAAAAACAAAAAGTTTTGCTGAACTAATCGAGAGCACAACATTCTTTAATCCACGCTTGGTATTTTTCTTTTGCCAGTTAAGTCTTTTATTTAAGTGGACTATATCCTCGATAGAAGGATCTTGTCGTTGGGCAGCTATCGAAAGATCAAAGCAAGCTTCCGGTTGACAAATAGAAGCCAAGTAGGCACCACAAGCACGTTACTCGATGTAAATTTGCTTACAATCATCAAAGTTGGCATTAATTAGTTCAATTTTGTTTCCTTGGCCTTTCTGGCATAGATCAATTGATCCGTCTTCATGAAGTGACAAAATGCACCCGTTAAAGGAAATAGAATTTTTCGTTGTCAAATGTTCTTTTAGTTTAGCCGTAAATTTAAGTTTAGCTTCTTCGCGATCTGAAAATTGTTTTTCGCCAAGAATGAGCGTATCGTCAGTCTGCATAGCTACAACACCGAACGCATCTCTATCATTACTAATCAGAAGGCAAGGATCGTAAGTCGAAGTTTGCATAAGAAGCTCTTCTTTATGATGGTTGTTATATGTGACCCACCAGTGGGTTCCTGCCTCTGGAATACCATGTAATGGTTTGAGGATTACCAAAATGGAATCATTTGGGTAGCTTTCGCGAAATTATTCTGGAATCTTTGCATAAAATTTTCAATTTAAAAAACTTTTAGATTGTGTATAAGCCTGGCTAATATCTCGAGTCCAGAGACCCATTTCCCTATCATCCATGGCTAGCAATGAAGGCGACATTGCTCCAACAAGTCGCTGACTAGCTCGTTGAATTGTCGGTGACTGGGTTAGTATTTCCTTCTTTTCGGAGTCGCCCCATGCAGCTATCACCATTCTTGTTTTTTCATAAGGATTGGCTGTACCTTTTCCTTTGACTTCGCGAATAAGACGAGTATTGAATAATCTTACTTGATCGTGTTTGATAGGGTTATATTTGATAATTTTTACAACGCCATTTTTGATTAAACTATTGAATTCTGCACGATCTACTTCTTCTAATGGTTTGCCGGGGGTACTTATAGCTTCTTGTTCGCGAAGTTGGAGTGACAGTTTGTGGTCTGAAATTTCTTTTGCAGTGAGAAAAATTTCGTCTATGAAGCTAATATTGGGAACTTTTAGATCAATTTCTGTAAGGGTATCAAATAAAATATCATTAGTAAAAGTTTCCTGAATAAACCTTGACTTGTTTTTCGATCCTTTTGGCCTTCCTCGGCCTCTTTTTAGTTGATTAACAGGGTCAGTTGTTTTTCCAATTGTCTTGTCATTTTGACTTGGACTGTAGTCTTCAGTATCCTGCGAGTCTGGGTCTAATTCTGAGATAGTTTCAGGTTTCTCAGTTTCTTTTTCTTCTTCTATGCTGAAATACGGTTTTACGGCTGTCGCTCTAAAAGTTGTTGGACCGTAAGGCATCTCAATAACACACTCCTGGTGGTCAATGTCCAATCCTATCAGCTTGTAGGGTCCCTTCCACCCTTTGGCCTCTCTCCATACAATCACATCTGACTGCAGAGGTAGATTCAAGACTGGGAGTGTGTTTGGTCCATTTCGAGTTGCAAGCGCGTCATTTATTGATCTTTGAGCACGAATCTTCTTAATTTCAAGCATTGCCTTTTCAATAGCTTTTGCTCGGATTTCAATGGATGGTGATGGCGCTGAATCCTTTACCATTCGTGGATAAGCGCCGTATACCAGAAGTGTGGGAACAAGTCCATGAGGACCTACGGAATCATTTAATGCTTTGAGTGCCATTTGAAGTTTCACCTCCTTTAGTACTCCTTGACCTTTCAGTTCTGCGCATATTATATCATATGCCCTTCGTAGCGGGATATGATACCTTTCCACTTTCCCGATACTGTGATGAGCTTCAACAGGAATTTCGTGAACTTGAGTTCCCATCGACTTAGCGCTTTGACGAAACTCTGCAGTTGCTAGGTTTGTGCCGGCATCGTGGGATATAAAATCGGGAGGACCAAGATAAACATCTATCCAACATGCCCGAAATGCATTCCACACAGTTTTCGCACTCATATCTGTTAAAAATCGACCTGCCTGATATGCGGTGGCTTCGTCTACTACATGAAGGGTGTTAATACCATCTAGATTCAAGATATCAATTATAACGGTGTGGTTAAAATTGTACTCTTTGGGTAGTCTGAACTTGAATCGGCCGGGAGCCTTTCCATGAAGCTGACATTGGTGACAATATTTTGTTAGTGTTTCAACTAATTTATTCTCCACATTGTGCCCTGCTCTTTGCAGAACTCCAACAAGCCTTTTGACAGAAGGGTGCCCAAATCTTCTGTGCAGCTGACGCAGCTCTGATTCTGTAAGATGACAGAATGCAACGCCTTGTTCATTCTGAAATAGAAGCATCCATCGATGCCCAAATTTCATAACAACAGGAACGATTTTCTGTCCTTGGATTAGTACATTTTGTAAATTATCCAGTATAACACCAATCCGCTTCATATCTTGGATGCAGAGCAGGAATGGGGTGTTTAGAGGAACTACGTGGAACGTAATGGGTCCCAGAGGGGTATTGACTTCAGTTGAACCTAGAGACGTTACTTCGCCCTTACCAAATCGAATTTTATGTTCTCCTGCACTTGATTTGTCTATCTGAATATCTGGATTAAGCCTTTATAGCGTAATAAATTGAGGTTCGCCGGCTGTTGATACTCCTGCAGCGTCAGTATCAGGCATGATGCCATGAAACTCTATCTCTGAGTATCTTGAGTCAATCGAAGCTTCTTGTTTCCATATATCACTGGGAAAATTCGAGAGGCCAATCAAGGAATTTTTAAAGATGTCCTTTTTCGAGATGGCATGAAGTTTTGATTGGTTGTTCAAGTGCACAACTGTTTTACGAGGATCGATAGGTCCGAATTCAGTGATCCATTGGCTATGTTTGGTGGGTTCATCAATATTGGTAAATTCTTCTTCTAGTTCCCATTCAAGCAGGAATTGGTCTATTTTCGTTTTCAGTATCATTGGTTTTCCCATCAACCTCTTCCCAATCAGCTAGAAAGGCTTGATAATATGCGGTAGAGACAGTTTTTCCTTGGAAGTAAGCTCGATTTTGAAATTTTGAAAACGCCTCCTTACGTTCGTCGGCAGGGTGGCTTTTTGACCAGCAGCCAGGTTTACCACATATGAAACATTTCTTTTGGCGGAATTCTGGTCCAAATTTCGCGTTATTACCGTGCGACTCGTTTCCTCTCATCGGAAATTTACCTTTCCTGAATTTGCCCATAGGATGTGTATTTGTTCGATTACTGTTTTGATATCTTCCACCACCGTATTTTCTTTCAATATAGTTAACATCGTTGTCATTTATATTTCCATCTGTTTGTTCGAGGATATCTAGTGAGAATTGTGAGGAACTTCTTTGTTGTTGTTCTCTTGTATGAATCGCGTTTCTGACTTGAGAAACAACTCCTTCAAACGTAGGTGCTGGATTAAACAACGCCAACTCGCATTCTCTAATTCCCTGACATCCATTAATCACTTGGTCTCTTATATTTTGATCAACGTGATAAGATCCCCAGAGTCCGTGCTGAATTTTCTGGAGTTTATCAACCATCATTGAAAAACATTCAGAGATTGTCTTTTCGGGGTATTCTTTTCTAACTGACAAAAGTGTCGTGGTCCTCCACCGTGTGAGATATTCTTGCTTGTTTTCTTCCGTCTCAAAGTGAGTTTTCGTCAATGCGATCATTTGGTCAAAGTTGTATCCTTTATTGGCGAGTTGATTGTAGTAAAACTGTCTAGCGCGGTCTCTGAGCATGGATGAAAAAGCATTATGGTATTGCTCCTTACAAAGCCCTACTTTCCCACAATAGTCGAAAAATATAACTATTTTTGAATCCAGAATATCGTATAGCTCACCACTATACTTGCTTTCGTTATCAAAGTAGAGTTTTGCAAGGTCTGTTAGCTGCTTTGAAAATCCGTATGGTGGGAGAGGTTTATAGTCCGGAGCAACATACTCAGGTTGAGACTGGTTCTCATCTTTAGCCTGACCTGAAGAATTTTCATACTTCTGTGAAATTTTACTGTACCCAGCCGTATTGCCAGGGTAATTATTATCTTGATCTGCTTCTCTTTTTATAACAGATCCTGTAGCCTGGGTTAAACTAGAGTTTGGATATAATGAAGATGACACAGGAAAAATTTGGGGGGGCTTAAATCGTTTTGAGAAACCGCCTCCTCTACTTTCTTGTAAGATGATCTCTTCCTTAGTCCATTCATGGTCTTCTTTTTCTTCGAGTATGTCAATTAACTTGATGACATTCTTTCTGCTATCTCTTGCTATATATACTCCGTTCATTACAAGGAAGTTTCGAAGTAGTTTGATAACATCCAAATTGCACTTTTTCATCATTTCAACGTTCCAGTTCTCGAAATCTTCCCTATATGAGTCCCAGAGGAGTCCAGCGATAAAATTATTTTCAATATACCACGCAATTCTTTGTGCTATGAAAGTATGTAAGATTGTACTTGGGGCTTCAGGTGCGAATGGATTGAGTTCATTCTCCCAATTTGACATATCCAAGTATTTTTAGAAATGAACGAGTTCAGAGGGTAAAGAAGACATCTTGGTGATAGATTCACAGATTCTGGTAGCTTATGTTAAAGTAGTTTAATGCGTTGGACGGAATCGTCGACTACGATAGGTCAATCGTTATTTCCGTACGCGTTCTTGTCGTGCGTGAGATGACGCGACTGTGAGTTCAAGAAGTGATAACGGCCAAGCTGTCACTGTCACAATCTTCAGTACCTCCTGAGGTTACCTACAGCGAAGCCGAGTTATCTCTGAAGGACACTGCTAGCACAACTCGAAAAGTTCCGATCAAGGATCCTAATGGAGTTGCCTCTTCTGGTTACACCTTGCTGCTCTGTGGCTAACCTGTAAAGTTAACCACTGATCAGTGCAGGTCTTACAGGGTGATATCACGTCTAAACTTGAGTAAGTAAAGCTATGATAAGATGTTGTCGTGAAAAATCTATCCTCTAAATACAGGTGGCTACCTAGCTAGATATAACTCGAAATTAGTCATGTGACCAATGTCATGTGATTGATTTGTACCAATAGGAGCTGTGATGAATCGTTCTTTGAGAAGTTCGAACGCTTCTTGGTCCTCTTTGAGCCAAAGAAAAGCCTGATCCTTTTTTGTTAGATCTGTTAAAGGTTGCGAAATTTCGCTAAAATTTGGGATAAATTGCCTGTAAAAATTTGCGGAACCAAGGAAGCTTCGTACTCCTTTAACATTAGTTGGGACATTCCAGGATTTCACCGCTTCAACTTTTTGAGGATCGACTTTGATGCCCTCACCAAGACTGATAATAAATCCTAGATATTTAGTCCTCTTAACAGCGAACTCACACGTTTTTGGATCTAATTTCAAGTCTGCTTTGCTGAGGCGATGAAATACCTTCTCCACTTTTTGCCAGTGATCGTTGATATCTCCGTCTGTATAAATGAGGATATCATCTAAGTACGCAGTACTGAAGTTATCCAGATAACTACCTAAAGATTCATTAATATATCTTCGAAAAGCAACTGGAGCTCCCTGGAGACCAAAAGGTGTGACGAGCCACTCGAAAGAGCCAAACCTCGTGCGAAAAGCCGTCTTTTCCTCGTCTCCTTCTCTGACCCTGAGCTTATGGAATGCAGCTCGGACATCGACTTTGGTGATCCATGTCGATTTAGAAATAGCTCTTAGAGTTTCTCTGATTAATGGGAGGGGGTAACGATCTTTTTTTGTGATTGCATTAAGGGCTCGGTAATCCACGCAAAACCTCAAGCCGCCCCCAGACTTCTTTACAAAAAGTACGGATGCACCACCTGGCGAGCTACTTGCCCTTATCCATCCTTTATCTAAATGGTCCGTCAAAGTTTTCCTTAGTACTAATAACTCGTCTCTAGATATACCATAGAGCGGCCCCCATGGTATCGGCTTTTCCCTACCTTTATCATCTTTTTCCAAATTTATTTTCATATCTGATGCTCGATGTGGAGGGAGTATACTCTCTTGATCTTCAATAAAAAGATGTAACCAGTGTTTAATTTGGTCTGGGAGTTGGGCTTTAATTGAACTTGGCGTATCGGTCATTTTTATTTCCAGAGTCTTATTAATATCTTCCATAGATATAGCGAAAATTCGCGATCCAGGCTTTCTCTTAGCTAGCTTGATCAACGAAATAAAAGTTGAGCCTACGACCTTAACGGCAGTGGCAATGTGATGTATGCTTGTTTTGAAACCAGGAGAATTGTTACTGTGGTACCAGCCCTACTCTCTAACAACCAAACTGCCAGCTTTTGTCCCAAATCTTATTTCTCTTTTATTTGCCAGATAGACAACATCATTTTGCTCCATCCATGGCTTTCCAAGTATAAGCTGATAAGCTAGATCTTGGATTATGTATCCGTAGACTCTTTCCCTTCTTCCATCAATGTCTATGTCAGCAAAGGTTATCTCGTTTATAGTTCTTTCTTTTTCATCTTTCTCGGCTAATTGAAGACTTTTTTCTGGGATTTTTATGCGCGGGAGGTTGTTTTTTTTCACAAGATCTTTTGAGAATGCTGCAAAACAAAGGCAGCCTATGTCGATTAAGGCATGAGCATAAAAGCTATAATTTAATTGGCAATCAATTAAAAATGGTGAGCTATTCATATCGCCTAGAACTGCTTTAACATCACTAGTGAAAATTTCCCCCTTCCTCTGAACGCGACGTTGTTCAGAGGTTAATCTTCCCCCGACAGATCCTTCTCTGACTCCTCTGCCTCCGTGTCGATATCCCCTCCTTTCCTCCCGGAGTCTTTACTTCGTGAGCTGTTGAGACTAGCAATTACCTTCGGCTTTGTAGCTGGTCGATAATGAGGGCAATTTCGAGATTTATGTCCCGTTTTCTGACACCTAATGCACTTACCTTCATTGGATGGCCTTTCAAAGTCATCTAATGATCGCCACTTAGCTCTGGGTCTCTTGTCCGCAGTATTATTCGGTCCTAAATTTAGGGCCATAATAGCTGTTTTAAGAACTTGTAGGGCATTAACTCCACCCATTTTCGTATATCCATCTGTATCAAGACTCAGCTGTTGACTGGATGGTAGCGCTGGAGATGCGACTTGAGGGTTAGAACCGTTGTGGGCTACATACCATGTCTTGCTCCCTGAAGAGCCGCGGGGTCGATACGAGGGCGAGCTCTCAAGACGACCAGAAATTCTTTTGACTTTAGACACCCACTTGGCATAGTCATCTTCTGGCAAATTTTTGTTCATCAGAAGCTGACGAAGAGGGGCGTTAATGGCAATCTCGAGATGCATTATCTTGTATTCATCCGTCCAACCTGTTCTTCCACATTGTAAGATCTTAAATTCATATTCCTGTGGGTAGTCTACAAATTATTGAGTGGGACCCATTCGCATTCGACCGAGTTGGTCAGCTGCTGTTTGGCGGGCTAACTTGTTCTCAAACTTTTCCTTCAGGTGGTCGAGAAAATTATTCCAATCATACTTACCATCTATACCCCCAGTTTCAAGCCAGTTTTGAATCCTTGGCTGTTTGTCTGATGGAACAGAGCGAAAGATATCAAAACATACAGCTCTGTCAGAACCGAGTACGGCGCGATCCTCTTCGATTTTAATTCTCAAGAGGAATAAGTGGGCATTGAATGATGTAATCGATCCATCCCACACTGGCCATTAACTCGGTTGCTTTGTTGGAGTTAGGTGAAAGGGTTGCATGGGTTGGGTTGGGTGAAATTGGTGAGGCTGTTGAAATGTTTGAGGCGGGCAAGGTTGCTGAGGTAATTGAGATTGCTGAGTTTGTTGGTTTGCGATCTCAGCCATTATTATCTCCCGGATGGCTTGATATTGAGATGGTGTAATATTGGGAATGTTTGTAAACCCAGGTTGTGGTTGTTGACCGGGTTGCTCTGGAAGCACTCGGGGCGCATCCTGTTGCTCCACGGGCGGAAATATGTGATCTGATATATTCTGGTCAGACATTGTTTGGTCTTCCTGCGAATCACAAGTTTCGTAGTCACTTGAGCTTTTCCCTGATTTGAGAGCTGCAGATTTATTCTCCTCTATTGAGTCGTTTGTTGAACCTGCGACTCGAAATGTGTTACCGTCGGTTGAATCGCTGTCCGACTCAGGGACTTGATATATACGCGACAGTAAATCTGTAATGTTCTCCTTGGTTGGCAAGAAGGGGAAAAAATAAGAGTTAGAAAATATGTGATGGGCTATCACCAAAACAATAGAAACAAAGTAAGCTGGCCGTAATACAGTCTATTTTCTAACTATCTAGGAATCAGTATCTAGTTAGGCTGAAGAGTATATATACATGCAACTCTAACTTCGGGGTGATTCTCATCCGTCAGATAGGAGATCATTAACACTTCTAAATCTACGTGTTCTCATCGGCGTTTCGTATCCGTCGGATCGGCGGCCACTCCTAATCCCGAAAGTATTCATCGGCGATTAATTCGCAGATTCATTTGCGAGACGCAGCCTGTAACAATTCGTCCTTCGGCACTGGCATCAGCATCGGTATAGGCATTGGAATTGATAACAGGATTAGTATTGGCTAAGCTCTACAATGGAGGGACAAACCATTGTGACGTCAATATGACGGATGCAACCGTTGCACAGCCCAGGCAACAGCAAATACACGTACCGATAAGGGAGGAGCCTCGACCAATAAAAATATTGAGACGATAATTACCTCCGCTCAGGGACAGGAAATTTCAATACCTGGCATTGCTATGATTGAGGAATGGCTACTCAATGTCATCACTGATCAAATCCGCCTGGTTATATCTCCCATACTTTCTGAAATAAAGGGTGACTATCAAAGGGAGTCGAAAAAAATGATGATAACACTTCAAATCTTCCTTCCACCGCGGACAAACCATCAGAGGGCTTAATAATGTTTATTCGACTCGGACTGGCCAAAAACGTCGCAAATTTTCAACTTAGGATGGAGAAAAGTTTTCCTTCAATAGTTTTACCCTTGAAGTTGAGGATTGCGTAGAAATTGACCGCAAACTCATAAAATCTGACCGGCCGATCTGGTGTGACATTAATCAGTCTTTACCGAGCAAGGCTAAACAAAAAAGTCTCGGTATTTTATGCCTTTGGGCGCAAAGTTGATTGGAATTATTGTCTGTTTATTGGCCAACTTAAAAGAACTTTTGGTAACATAAAAGAAAAAGAGGATATGCAAGAAACACTTTCGCACATAAAACAGAAGAAAAATTAGCGCTTTTTAGATTTATTTCCTCTTTTCGACGAAGCTCTAGCTGGTGCTGGTGGTGAGAGCTGGCCGGAAGATGACCAGCCTATTTGGTTGCGGCGCGCCCTCAGTGAATCCTTAAAAGATCAACTATTCACAGTAGAATTGGATCCTGATGATTACTATGTCTCTGTCAGAAAGATTGAAGCGGTGGCGAATCGATTCGAAAATTCTCGACATTTTAAAGGCAAGAAGGGACCTATCCAGGCATTGAACATTCTCTTCTCAAATGGCAACTTATGCCCCCACCACCATAATTAGATAATGAGGGCGATGTTATTATGAGCCCAATAATCAGTAATGGTCGACAAGCCAGGAACTCTTAATGGAAAAATCAATGGGTTCATCAAAAGGAAAGAGGAAATCAAGCGCTAGGAATGAAAGTTTCTCAGACTCAGCAGCGTCTAGCCTTTGTGAATCAGGCAGAATTTGAATATTGCAAGAAAAACAAACTATGTATACGATGTGGGACTGATGCTCATTTCATACCAAGTTGCTCATTCCTCCCACTAATCCGCCCACAGGTGGTAATAAACAGCACGGGCTTTGGGGTTCCTCCTTTGCTGAAAATCCACGGGGAAGCTGATTAATTATACAAGGGATATAAGCGTCAAGATTTTAAGCTTGGTAGAAATATCACAATGGTCAAATATTGATGGAACGTAAAGAGTATGTACAACAAAAGTGAGAAGTTGCTAATTACTCCCACTCAGGTTTACAAAGAACAATAAACAAGGATACTGTGTTACATTGAACCGCGTCATCTTCATCTGGGCATCAAAGCGTACCTGTAGACTTATGATCTGGTTGATCTGCATAAACAACGACAGATCACATTTTGACTGTATGTATAATTAGAGCCACTAATTTCAATAGAAGCTAGCTATACGAGAGACGAGAGAAAATACTAGCTCCGAGGCAAAGTCGGGCGTCGGAGCCCAGCTCAAAGGCTTTGATAAATTGGAAAATTTGTAAATCGAAGATAGATGGGGGACGCGCGTTGGTTAAAATAGTTCTAAATGATATTTTTTTTTCTCATGCTTTGATCAATAATGGCTGTCAATGTTATGCCGTGTTAAGTGAAGACACGTGCAAGGAATTAGACCTCCTGCGCATCAGGAGCCATAGCTCGGGCTTTTATCGACGGAGTAACATGCTAATGTTGAAATTGACGGATATCGCCAAGTTATATATTTTTATCTAGTCTCCATGCTGAAACACCCTGTCATTCTGGGTAAGCCTTGGATGAAGCATAACAAAGCTTACCCCATGCCTCATCTCAATATTGTAAAGGATGAAAAGTCTGGAAAGGATATTCTCACTATCGGAGCAGAAAGAGACCCACCAGCCATAATGGAGATTAAAGCGGCGCGTCTGGTGAATGAGGAAGAATTTGTAGGAATCTTCGGACAAATTGAATTTGACATAAATACCAATACGGATATTTTCAAAGTCAGTATGAAAGACAGTGACAAAGCCCTCCTTAAATTGTCAAATCAACATTGTAAGTCAGAAAATGACCTAAAAATTTTGATGCCTCCGCAATTTCACGACATTATCTCCCCGTAGAAATCGATAGAGGCATCTAAATTACAGCCATCTCGTCGTGGAATAGATCACCAACTTGAGATAAAAGAGAAAAAAAAGATGTAGAGATGCAATTTCTATTTAGCCCTCTCTATCAAATGTCCCGCCAAAAGCTTCTTGTTCTCCGTAAGACTTTTAACGATCTATTTGACAGGGGTTATATTCGAGCGAGCAGGTCGGAAGCAGGGGCACTTGCCCTCTTTGTCAAAAAATCCGGAGGGCAACTTTGATTTTGTTGTGACTACAGAGGCTTAAATGCCATAAAAAATTGGATAAATACCCATTGCCCTACAGGAAATATACTGCGAAATCTGACAAAGGGAAAATGGTTCGCAAAGCTGGACGTTGTAGCGGCACTCCATAAGACACGAATGATAGAAGGGAAGGAATGTAAGACCGCCTTTTGAACTAGATATGGCTGATCACTCCCTTTGGCTTAACAGGAGCCTCAGCCACCTTTCAGAGATATATCGATCACGTTCTTAAAAATTATCTTGACCATTTCTGCACAGCTTATATCGATAATGTGTTGATATATATCGACGTTAACAAAGAGGAACTTGGTGCGAAGGCTCGGAAATTCCTTGAAAAGTTGATGGCCGCGGGATTGTATATTGACCCGGAAAAGTGTAAATATGCTGTTAAAGTTGCATAACATCTGGGCTTCATTATTCGGACAGGTGTTGATGTCCAGGCGGACCCCGATAAGGTGAAGGCAATTCCTGAATGAGAAGTACTAAGCTCAGCCTCTGAAATAAGAAGTTTTGTTGGGCTCGCAAATTATTACCTAGTATTTCTACGGTCATCTTCGGAAATAATAGCACCTTTAACTGCAATTACTGGAAAAGGAGTACCTTTCAAATGGGGGATTGAGCAACAAAAGACCTTTGACAAATCAAAGTTACCGTTCACACAAGCCCCAAACCTTACGCAATGGGATCATAGAAAAGCTGAAATTTTGGAAGCCAATTGTTCAAATTTCGCGTTAGAAGGTGCATTAACGCAACTGGATGAAATTGGACAGCGTCGAGTGGTTGCATATTACTCACACAAACTTTCTCCTACTGAAAAGAATTACCACATTCATGACAGAGAAATTTTGGCAATTATAAGATGCTTAGAGCAATGGGATGCGAAACTTAGGAGCTACTCTATGTTTATAATTTTCACAGATCATCGTAATTTGGAGTACTTCATGACGCGGCAGAGGCCTTCAGAAAAACAGAAAAGATAGGCTAAGTTTTTGTCCAGGTATAATTTTAAATTTGTTTATCGGCTCGGAGACGTATCAATGGTGCCGGACGCTTTATCAGGTATAGACAAAGATAAGCTATAGGAAGTCGATATGATAGAAAGTCGAACCACTCAGTTGATACCAGGAAATGCTATAAGCCAGTGGTTATGCCATACTTTCCTCCATTCAACAAAGATTACTTTCACCCTTGAAAGTCGTGTCTTCGAAGACCAAGAACTACATAATCTATGGCTAGAAATATTACGGAGTGATCGGGCGTACCCGAGAATCTTTGAGCCAGTCTTTAATAAGGAAAGCGTCATCCCAACAGGTTTAGAATTAAAAGTGCAAACTTGTGAATGTAGTATCGAAAACCTGGGTTGACTTTTAATTTGAGGGCGTATATGGATACCAGGCGCTCCTTTGGACACGTCAAATA
The DNA here is from genome assembly GCA_028751805.1 of Podosphaera xanthii. Classification (NCBI taxonomy): domain Eukaryota; kingdom Fungi; phylum Ascomycota; class Leotiomycetes; order Helotiales; family Erysiphaceae; genus Podosphaera; species Podosphaera xanthii. Next base: position 714,339 of record JAPWIX010000029.1, read on the forward strand.
ACTCATTAGACATGCCGAGAAAAAGACTAATACAGTGAACAAACGATTTCATAGTAGTGAGGCATTCTAGAAGAGAGGCAACTATAGCCATTCTCTCCAGAGATTATTATTGGTTCTTGAAGCATAAACACATTTGCAGATTTCTCAAGAATTGCGATATTTGTGGAAGGAAAAAAGTCTGGAGAGAGCATAAAAAGGAGTTTCTAAAACTCATGCCTATTCCTGATCGGCATTACTCGGACATTGCAACGGATTTCATCACAAAATTGGCCCCATCAGAAATAATGTTGGGTCGAGAGTAAGTAACTAATATCCTGTGTTATGACATGTAAAGGAAGACAGGTGAGAGCCCAAACAAGAAGTTTAATACAGCAAAAGAGCTGCTCTAAATCTACAATGGAAATTTATATGTTTGGTTCTGTCTACGCGAGCTGTGGGCTTTTTGTAAACAACGCGTGGTGACTCTGTTACTCCATGGCTATCATTCCAACTTCATATCCTTGCAGAATCATATAATACCAACTTTTAACATCCTGGTTATCACAGATTGGCTTATCAAAATGACATGTTTGAGGCATTGCCAACTATCGACGTGGAAACTGTTGCGGAAAGATTTATGTGATGCTACTACCAATTTTATGGGTTTCTAGAGTCAATAACCAGTGACGAGTGATCCCAGAGGGTAGGTCGTTTCTGGAAACGTGTATGTGAACTAGTTGGGATCAAAAATACTAATCTTCAACATATCATCCGCAAACAGATGGAATTATTGAACGTTGGAATCAAGAAGTGTGGGCGTATTTCCGCTCATACGTAAATTACATGCAGGATGACTGGTCAAAATGGCTATTTACGGCCGAATGGCATTAAATAATAGGCTTGATACCACAATTGGATTAAGCTCATTCTTCATTGCGTATGGCCATCATGTTGTGCTGATTCGGTTATGACTCAAAGATATCTGGAGTTTGAAGTTTATGGATAACGTGCCAAGTGACAGAGTTGCTGAAACTAATGAGTCATGTATGACATCTTCTTTATACAACAATAGAACTCGCATTTTAGTTTCATAGTAGGCATCGGATATTGATATTGGAGGAAAGATGTATATAGATACTGCCATAGTCAGATCAGCAAGAACAATAATCTCCATCGCGACCATTAAGGCGATATTCCATCCACTATACGCATTCAGTATAACCATTTATATCGTACTTACCATTCATTCACACCATCAGCTATTCCATCGAAGAACGGCACCATCACTAGACAAGTCGCCAAACACCTCCACATCTCCATCAACCTATAACACATCACCCCTCGGTAATCAAAGTCCAGGAAGTTGGAAACCCTCATTATCAGAGGACACACTGGCTGAACAATTTGTGAAACGATTAAAAGAGCTACAAGATTTCTCACAGAGCACTATTGCTGCAGCTAGTCAACAATAAGAATGTCGTGCTAATAAGAATAGATCCGCAGCCGAACAATACCGAGTCGGTGATAAGGTATGGCTCAGCTATGAGCATTACCCAATAAAAAGACCCAAGAAAAATGGAAAGGTTGAGAGATAAAAATATAGTCTCTTAGGTAATAGGGTCTCATAACGTGGAGCTTTTGGGACTGCCCAATAATATTTCAAGAGTTTTTTCACGTGGATCAATTATGCCGAGTACCAAACATTCCTCTACCAGCATTAGAGCTACATGACAAGCAGCCTCCCCCAATTACGACAGGAGAAAGGGATGAGCAACGGGCGGACGAAATTATGGGCGTTCGATCCGTAAAAGGGGATAGGGAACACAACGGTTGTTTCTTTTCATATGGAAGGGAATTGCAGACCTAACGTGGGAACCATAACAGGCTTTATAAGAGACGGAGGCACTCGATAAGTATAGGGGAATAAGGGTAAGTTAACGAAGGCTAGGCAGTAAATTCTGTTTATTCCGATAGTATAAACATATAAATATAGTGCACATAACTTATTCTCTAACCTTCGTTAACTTACCCTTGTCAACCTGTATGAAAAGCTATGTGGCGATGCATTATCAAACAATGGGCCTTTAAAACGAATGGTATAAGTAAAAGAAAAAAAAATGAAAAATTTCTAGAACTACTGAAGTTTCTTGTGGTATGAAAAGTATTCTGATAGAGATAATAAAGATGAGTAAGCTCACTTAACAAAATAGTAAAGTTCAAATGGTTCAATGAAGTCATTAGATCTACACTATATTCTAGATATAATGAAACCCGCGGTGACTTCCCCCTAATCTTCGGGATACACAGACATTATAACTATAACTCATTCAACCAACGCCATCTAACTCAAGCTCCAAACATGTTCGTATTTCTTGTTGTGAGTTGGTCTGATCTATTGATTAGTCTGGGGTAGAGCACGGTTCACGTGACCAGCGACTTTATGGCAATACGAAGACCAATTATGTTACGTAATATCGTTAGCGCTAAGCAAAGACATTTTTACTCTAATTATCTTCGTCAGCATCATGTATTCGGAGCCTCACTACTACAGCCTTGAGAGATTAGAATGGGGCATATCGTAGAGTGAGGGCCCATTTCTGGTGTGATTTGGCTCAAGCCAGATCAGGACATGTTACGGGCCAGCACTATCCTTGCACCTGAGAGGTCGCTCTGGAAGCTTCTAGTAACCTCGAGGAAGACGCACGAAGAAGCTGGAATAAGATGTTTAGAATTGAACTTGTGTATTTATAGGAGTATCATTCCCATAGGTGGTTTATTTAGTTAACGAAAATTTAAGCCTCAATTAGTAGCTTCACTGTGTTCTTATGAGTTTGACTGACCGATCACACTAAACCCTGGAATTTGCAAGTTGGTCGCCGCGACTGTCTCCTGGATCAAGGAGGAGTTCTAAGCGTCTTTGCCGCCTCTAACTCGAGTCCTTAGCGAGACTACACAGACCTCCACTGGAAAATCATGCTAGACAATTTTCATGTTCTTAGGTTGTGCTTTGTTGAGCACTACATCTCTTTAGGATACCGACTGCACATATAACTCGGTGTCGTTACTCCGCATTTGATGGATTGCATAAGCCCCAGGAATGTGCTGTTTCGCCCTTTGTAGCAGCTCCTGTGGCTGCAAATCTTTCGCCCCCTCTACACGTATGCGAACCGCTATTTTTGCCATAAGCAGTGCGGCAACTAAGGCATATGTCCTTGGAGCCGATAGTCCAGAGACTGTTGTGGGTACCGCCTCTCGAGCGGGATCCGCGAGGGTCACCTTATCAATTTCCTCCAATGCTAAAATTATTTCCTTGATAGGTGACCGGCCGCTTCAAAGTTCTCCCATTCTTTCTCGTGTAGATTGAAAGCCTCAATGGCCTCCATAATTTCGCCCTGGGTGATCTCAAACCCTTCCTCCAAATCTTCATCTGAGTTAATAATTACGATAATAATCTTTTTAAAAAGATTCCGTATCGGGTCTAAGTTTTTATTCACTATTGGACTTGCTGCTGTTCCATTGCTAGTGCTCGCAATGTTGTTTGATGGTGTTCGTGAGGTATCTTTCTGGCAATTCTTTGCCCTACAAGCTTCTTTGCCCACTGTGTTGCAACACGACGACGAGAACTGGGATAGGAGGCATTTCGGGAGTTCTGAATTTCGCAGTAACATTCAATCGATGTGAAAAAGCTCATGGAACGTGGTGTTTTTAATAGAAAAATATGAAAAAATATTAGAAATCCGAATTCGTGTTCATCGCAAAAGTTAATCTTAATCACAATCCTTCTGCCATGCGCTACTGACTTCAAGTAACCTACTTCGCATGCATCCGAAAGCATGGATCGCTAGAGTCGTGCAATTGTGTACTTGATCAATCCATCAGGCTATCATATAATAGGAAACACGAACGTGGTATAGAAATCATTAGACCTGGCTGGAGTTCGGGTTCGGATAGCGTAAGTCGAATGAATGATGATTCTAAGGCCGAAAGAGTGCAAAACAGAGGGGGCAACAGGGAAGAGTTCATTACAGTGGGAGTATCATGTGAACTCAATGAACACTTTGATATGTAACTTTTTATCATGCCGTTGAGTGAACTTATTCATCTTCTAAATATTTTGAGAATATTTTTACCATCGAGATGGAACTCAACGCCTACATCAACGGTAAACTAACGTCACAACCTGACATAATAGTTCAAGAGTTTGACAATGATTGATAAAAACGGCTCTCTTTTGTTCATCATGCCGTTACAGGATGATCAGAAAATATGACACGGATAATCATAAAAATCCAGTCATATTAAGTGCACCAGAAAGAAGTCAAAATCAACAATATCACAGTCGATTATATGCTGACAGCTACAGGTAGTATCAAAATTAAGAAGCTTAAAAAATTATAATTACACGTACAATGACAATTGCAAGAGATGATACCATTATTGAAACGAGAACAAGATGTAAATATTGGCAGGAAAAAAACTTCAAGTTACAGGAACAAACACAACTAACATTTGTGATAGCATCAAGCAGTCGATCGGGTCAACTCTAACACAAAAGCTCGAACAATTTCAAGGAGCGGACGGCAAGAAAATTCTTCGCAACAGAAATTAACACATCCTACATAGTCTTAGACTGATAAAGGATGTAAATAGGAAAAAAAAACGTCAGAATTCAATAACGTCATGAGCTAACTTCTTTAGATAAGATAGAACAATTACACAGTTAAAATTTAATGATCTCTCAGACATCACCCATCTTAACAAGAAGGTAACTGCATATACACAATTGCACTCTGTAGATTACGTTTATGTTTTGTGTATAAGTAATGTTGTGATATAACCACAGATTAGAGATGGTAACGGGTCGGATGGTGCAGTGGTACACTGTCCGGGCCGTTCTCCCAAGTAGAGTCTGGGTAGCTTGTACACATGCCACATTTAAAACAGGAGAAAGCTGGTTCGAATCCAGCAAGACCCGCACATCACTACTCTCGCGGAGATATTGTATTCATAGGATGACGAAAGCATGCTCAGATATCCACAGATTTTTCTCGCGTTTCCCTGTGGTGGGTATTCACGGAAGAGGGTTCATGACGTGGGGCGTTATTCTCGTGGTAGTATCTGCAAAAGAAACCTTAGTATGAGTATTCCAAACGTCGAACAGAGTCCTTGTGCGGAATATACATGTCTTCCGTAATCATTCGCATCATAGCCTCAGGCTGCATACGCTAACATGATTTTATAAAAAAATAATAGCGCTTGCATCGGTTGGTGGTTGGAACAAAATTAACCATCACACAAGAAACTAGCAGGGGAGGTTACGCCGCCGAAAGATTGCTGAAAACGACAATATCTAGGACTTACCCCAAGCTGACTGTACACTTGATGTTGTTAGAGCTTACTGTCTAAATTTTCCATAATTTTTGAGCTTTTCTACATCCATTACTCGTATAATAAAGGAAACCTATTAGCGTCTTACCCGTCTGACATCACGAGACTTTTTTCACTCATCATGATTTGGAATATTATGAGCTCTATTATTTCTTTATTATAGAAATAAAAAGTATTCTAGTATCGAGTGAGAATATGAGAGGACGTAAGTGAGAAAGACTGGCATTTTGTTATTGAAGAGACCCCTAGAGTTATAGGGGCTATGTTTGTAAAATATTTACTACCAGAAGCAATAATCGTTACTGAAAACAGAATCCTGAGTGGATCATTCCTTTTCATTAGTAAAAATTATCAAATCCCTTGAAAAAAGAATTACAAACTTCCCCAAATTCTTACGAAGCGTTTAGCTTCTCTATATTTGTGGCAAATCTTGTGTGAACTAGGGTTTAGTCTGCAATTCAGAGCTGATTCCTGATTTTTGGACACTATCAGCATCTTAACTACCATGAAAAGAGTCATCTATTGCGTGCTAGATCCTCAATCAAAATCAGTCTTACTTTGGGTCTAACCTTGTATTATCGTCAAGCCTCTCTAGAATTTTCGAGTTTCTGCATAATTAATGTTAGCTCAACAAAAAACTGTCTATCTAAATGCTGTCAGATTTGAGTTTTGAAAAACATTTATTTTCAGAAGATGTGTGTTATATTGGTAGTTTCAAGACCGTGATGCCTAACATGAACAAAATCGTGTCTAGTTTTCTTATTAGCTCAACTCTTACTATCATATTCGTTAGTTGGAAAGAATACGCCAAAATCTCACATCTTCGCACTGTTATCTATTTGATTAGAAATTGTAGAGGCCCATATATTTCTCTCAGGAGTCATATATAAGAGGTCCCTCGAGCCTCCACTGGACGCTCCAACTATCAACCAATTCATACATTACTAAGTTTAAAATCAATATGTTTCAACTTATTTTCTTATTGATTACAGCAGCCATCACTTACGCTTCCGATGGCTGTTCGTTTGGTCTTGCCGTCTCCGGAGGCATTTCAGGGCCTGTTTGGGAATCAAAGAATGGCCAATTGAGGGTTGGCGAAAATCATACTCCGGCAAATTTCCATATCGACAATGGCCATTTGATCGACTCGAATGGCTCCCAATGTATCTTGACTCGTGAGTATTCATCAAAAGACATCCTTTCATTGATGATGATCTCTGTTCTCAATGTTTTGTGCTGACCAGATCATTAGCCGCGACTCGACAGCTGCAGTGCGACGAGAATGAAGTCACATTCCTGGGATTTTCAATTGAAGAGAACGGTGTACTGTCATGCAACAACGACCCAAATTTCTACGCATGCTCTGCTTCGGAAACAGAATGGAACATTTATAGTGTTCCTATCGCTCCGGAGTTTAAGTGCGTGGAAATTACTATCAACGTTGACAACTACGGTGTGTCAAAGCAGCGGGCTCTTCGGCGTCGATCATTACCTGGTTTCAATAGTCCACCGCCAGAAGATTTCGCATCTCGGTTTCGAGCTGAATTTGGGGTAGATCCGCCAGTTATTGATACAGAGGGCTCATCTTCGAGTGGGTCTCCAAAGAAATTCCAACTGCCAAAATTCGATCTTCCAGAGTTCAGCATGCCCGACGCCGATCAGCGTTCAGTGAGTCGACCGCCATCGGAGTTTGATAATCCAGAAATGCAATACATGCCCCCCAGTATTGATTCGGTAAGTCTTATCAAGTTTCTTGCACTTCCAAATTAACCTGGATGTTTTAGGCATCTGCTTTTCGAAATCCGACCCCGCCACCGTCGAAATCTTTCGGTGAGAGGCTCGGCCTGCCGAAGGTTATTGCAGTAAATTTTGGAGGTCAAGCAGCGAGTGTTCCGAAACCAAGCCCACCATCAAAACACCATCCTATCGCCAAAGCGGCCGCTATAATCGTGCCAAATATGATCGGTGGTGTTATTGGTGGAATGCTCGCCCATGCTTTGCCGACGTTGCTGCCGAAAAACGGCCACCACAGTATGAAAGAGGGCAAGGCAGCTGAGGTTGCCAAGCTCAAGCCAAAAACAGACGAAACTGTTAATACGATGGCTTCAATATACTCTGCGAGTAAGGAAACGGCAGGACCCGAGTCAAAAGACACGAAGACGGAAGGTGGGACAAGCAAACTTGCCCAAACCAGTAATAATATCAATCCACGGAGCTTTCGGGTGAGTCGGTGAACTTGAGAACCAAAGGTTCAAAAAAATGAATTTGGTACAGTTCCTAACAGTGTTGACTAGGGTGTAAAAACAATTCTCCCACCAGTGACAGCTGGTACAGCAACTGTTGCTGCGACTGTAACTACCATCACCACCGCCACCGCTTCCTCGGGGTTCAAAACTGAGTATCGAACAATAGTGAGTGGCATAATTTTCCTTGTATTTGTTGTTGGTAATCTTTTATGAGGTTTGTGATTAACACTTAGTAGAGTGCGCTCAGGGGTACGACGAGTCTAGAAGTCTGAGGCAGAAAGTGCAAGTCTTTTCAGGCCGTTGACCGATGTTTTGGTTGGTGGAGTAAAGTTTTTCGTGGGTAGAAATCATTCATGTTTTGTAATTTTATTTCAGTGTGGTGTTAACTTTAGTTGGATCCTTAATGCATTCAAAACTGACTGTTTTTCGTATATTGAACATTTCCTGAGACTCCCCCATTTTATATATACAGTCGTCCCTCTCTTACTCGATAGTGGGTCCCTGTATAAGTGTTGAAAATATTCATTGTAACTTGGACTTTTAAATTTGCAACACTTACCCTTAAAGTTCATTTTGTGTGCAGGGGTAGGTATTGCAAATGTACAAGGTTGAATTTTAATGAATATTTTCAACACTTATACTGGGACCCACTATCGAGTCAGAAAGGGACGACTGTATATGATTATTATGTCAACAGCTTCGATCCGAGCAACGCGGCCGCTAGCCGCGCTTACTATCCGTGTAGAGGTGCTCAGAGCTGAGTGAATGTAGACGAGGAAATAAAAGTTCTGTTAATTCCGACAGAATAGACATTCAATTATAGTGGAACTCTTCATAGCTATTAGTGGGTCCCGGTATAATTACTGAAGAGATTCATAGAAATTTTACTGTTTATATTTGTAGTACTTACCCCTGCAAGCAAAATGATTTGTAAGGGTAAGTGTTGCAAATATAAAAGTCCAAGTTACAATGAATCTTTTCAACATTTATACTGGGGCCCACTATTAGCTAAGAGGGGTTCTACTGCATAGTGTCCAGTGTCTCAACCCTAAAGATTTTTAAATTTTAATATCGTAATTACAGGCATCTTCCGTGTACATTACCATCTATAATTTCAAAAAGCGCTAGCAGATTCTGTCTAAATTATTCGCTTTGTTCCAAGTGATGTATCTACACATCGTTGCCCAAACTAAATTTCTCATTCCCAAAAATCAATTACAATCTAACCTTCCAACCTCTGCAGCTACGAACTCCCGAACGCTACATTTCCTACGTCTTCCTCCGAAAACAGAGCCTATCATTGAACGTTTGAAATGAATTCTTACATCCTTCAGACTTCGAATAGACTCGTCGCTAGAAGCTTAATCGGAATAAATGGGTCGTATATCAAACATCTCGAAGGAACGGGCTTTCATATCCTGGCATCGCTCACTAATTGAGGCTAAGTTTGAGACAAGTTCAGCATGCATGCGAATGCGCCGACCATTTAGAGGCTAGGAGTCCTGCCCAACCTCCAGTCCTGAGTGGTGTTCAAGCCGATGATTTTGAACATTTTGTTTGCATTTCACGAGCCGGTCGCTTTATGACTCGCTTGGAACTTGCCACGGAGCAGTTTTCTCACCGGAACGCTGGCGAGAAAGCAATTCGCAATACTCTTGAAAGAAGGGGATATAAGCTTCGAGTCCTCCAGTGTAAGCCTCCGCTCAGTGAAGAAAATAAAAGGCGACGGTTACTTTTCCCTCGGTCTCATCTAAGTTAAACTATCGAGCAGTGGAATTAAGTCAAATGGACCGACGAATCTTGGATTAATAGTGGTCATTACACACGTTTGTGGGTCACCGGAAAGGCCAGTTCGCTTATTGATAATGTGGTCTTTTCACCAACGGAGTCTAAATTTTTGAGGAGTCTGACGATATGTGCTTATCTTCTAGGTAGGCTCGAAGGAATGGCTGGATTTTCTTGGGGATCTATCCATAAGAATCAAGAAAGTAGTTTTCTAGTTTGGGAATCAAGTTGGGGGAAATTGAACTTGGAGACCCACTGTCAGCGGTTTTTACCTAGGATAATAACGGCATGGGGAGCAAATCTATCACTTTTACTGATGCAAGATGGCGCTCCCTGCCATTCTGCACGGAATACCATGAAAGCTTTACTCCAAGCTGGGGTAGAATCCATTGTGTGACCTCCCGTCATTCCCGAATTAAACCCAATTGAGTTTGTATGGAAATCGATGGAGGATTAAATTCAAGCTCGATAAACGGAGTTTGATAATGGAAGGCAAACATTTCAGCAGACGCTAAAAAGAGCCACAAGAGAAGTCTTGGACTTAATCTCATCTGACGAACTTGGTCAACTTGTTGCCAGCATGCCTGCTAGATGTCATGCTGTTGTAGTAGTAGAAGGTCCTACTTCGTAATGATGTACATCTAACGATTAACTTTGTCCAATTCTTAAATGTATGGTAGCTCTGTCTAGTTGTAGATACGAAATAATGAGAATATTTCTAAGTAATATAAGGTTTAACAAAATTTGGGCGCCAAGAAATATTTCCTATCTATAGAGCGTTTGCAAGGTATATTTATTTATTTTTATTTATTTTATTTTACTATTTAACGTCTAAACTAAGTCTCACGTGACTTGCACGTTCAACTCTATTCCTAACTAGGGACAAATGACGCTAGAGCCAGGGCTCTAGAGCGGTAGGCTTAGATAAGCAGTTGCATGTATGATGCAAGGCGTTGTGTGAAACAGCCAGCATTTAATAGGGTTAAAGGGTTTATTCTACTATACCAAACAAACTTCAGTTTTTATGTTGTCCTTTTATTATCTTACCGAGGGCATATATTTGCAAAGAAATCGGCTTTCTCGAGCCATTTCGATAATTTCAAGGCTCCTTCTGGAGTTCCAAGTAGGGTAGGAACGAGAGAGCTAATTGGTCCTGGAGGGCGTCCGCCTCGGCGACGTAGTATTCTACAAAAGAATAAATGAAGCGGTGCCTTGAGTGATCCGCAATGACAGTGTAGGTTTGCATCATGATGCTTGAAGCGTTTATGATAGTTAGCAAAATCTCCGTGGCCTGTTCTCGCCGCAATCAAGTGTCCCAAAAATTTTCTGCCTAGACTAAGTTCTTTAGGTAAGGATGGGGCAGTCCCAATTTCAAGGTCCTTATACGAGCAGGGAGACTCAGCTTGCCACCAATTTTCTCTTGAGCTGTCCATTTTGTTTTTGCCAATTCTGTAGTGATGAGAAGGAGAGTTCTAGTGGCCCATTGTAGTGCATGGATGCTCCTTTTTTGCTTCAATATCTGCTAGATGATTGCCATGGATTCCAGAGTGACTGGGCACCCATCGTATGTTAATCTCACCTTCTGAAATATGTGGGAGTCTTTCTCTTGTTTTCCATAGTTTTGTGATTTCTATGGTCTCAGAGTATGTTGATTGAGACGAGAACACAGGAGTTTTGGAAAGAATTTTGTTTGCCACGTTACGGTTATCTATGAAAACCCAGAGGTCCTTTGAAAAACGAGTCGTTGGAAGTGCAATGGCAGCTTTTATTCCCTGGAGTGCTGCTCGAACTTCGGCATCTTCTACTTCAATCGAGCTTCCTAAAGGTGAAGCGCCTGAGCATACTAGTCGTCCGTGCTGAAATATTACAAAACCGGCTCCTAAGTTTCCATTAGGAAGTTTTGATCCGTCACTATAGACTTGAATATCGTTCTTCGGGAGGGAGTTGAGATATTCTTGAAAAAATCTAGTTCTTAGTAAATTGGATGTTGAAGCTTGGTCTGTAGGAAAGATGGAACTATTTCTTAATTCTCCAATATCCCACGGGGGATATATCAGTGGATCTATTTTCTCTGACGATGGTATAGAAGCTGCATTTCGGGCAAAGCGTGTCAAATGTTGTGTTGAGGTCAGTTTCTCTACACGCTGAGAGAGTGGGTGACGATGGTCAAGACGACGAATTCGGATCGCCGCTTTCTTCGCAATACTATTGAGAGATATCTCCGCTGGGTTTAATCCTGATTCCCTTAGCAGAGCATGTATGGGTGTTGTCCGGAAAACCGGTAGGATTGCTCTTGCTGCTGTTGTACAGACTTTGTTCAGTGCTTTAAGATGTGTCCCAACCCTGTTACTGACTATTTTTGAGTTTTTAGTTCTCGTTTTTCCCGACCACCAAGTCTCCGCCGCAAAATATGCTACTGGTATGACGCATGATAGTACAGCTTGTCTAATTTGCCGTGCAGGCGCTCCCCTTGTCGTGTTTCCAAGGTAGCTTAGAGCGTGTGCGACATTCAGAGCTTTAGAGGCCTGAATTAAAGCGTGGCTTTTGAATGTGAGTTTTCTATCGAAATGTACGCCTAGCCATTTCAGATATGGCCGTTCAAAGTTTTCCGAAATCACAAATTGATCTGTATATATTTTTGGGCTGTTTCTTTTATCCTTATGCTTTCTTGAAAAATGCATTAGCTCCGATTTGCTTGGGTCAAATGTTATGCTTTCTTTGTTTCCCCACGCTAGAACACTATTAATGGCTGTTTGTATTTTTGATGAATTTTCTTCAAGTGTGGAGGAGGTTTGAAGAAGTGCAACATCGTCTGCGTATCCAAATGCTTTGTTAAGGCCTTTGAGACGAAATAGGGGAGATATGTATAACATGAATAAAATAGGAGAAATCGGAGAACCTTGAGGTAGACCGCAATGAATTGTTCTGAGAGGCCCATTTTGACCATCTAATCGGACTGAAACATTGCGTTCTGTTGCGAAGGATCCAATCCAATTACATAGCTGTGTTGGCCAGCACTGTTCTCTTAATCGGTGGGTAAGTCGCCCTGGGAGTACTGCATCAAATGCTCCTTTAATGTCAAGAGTAGCGACTGTTGCTGTATGACCTTTGGCTAAGGAGGATTCAATGTCATGAGTGAGACAGGTGGTTAGGTCTACTGACGACCGGAGCGGCAAGGCACCAAATTGTTGTTTTGCAAGGATCCTATATTTGATGGAAATCCATACCATACGTCTTGCAACAAGCCTTTCTAAACCTTTGCCCAAAACTGAGAGTAATGCAATTGGCCTATAGGATCTGGGACTGCTCATATCTGCTTTATTTGGTTTTCCAATAATTGTTATAATGGCAGTGCGGAAACAGCGAGGATGGTACCCAATATCGATGCACGCCTGAAAAAGGTCCAAAACCAAATTAGAGATAAATTTCCATGCAATACGTAGCAGTGTGCTAGTTATCCCATCTTTACCTGGTGTCGTATTCCTAGCTTCCAAGATAGCCAGAGACACTTCTAACATTGTTAGTTTTGGGAAAGGAAGAGACTGTCTTGGAACCGATGGAGTATCTAAGGGAAAATCTACAACTTCAGATTGATTGCATAATAGATTTCTGACGAGAACCTCCCTCTTGTCTTCGAGATTGTGTGCTGGTGGGTCATTTGGGGCAAGAGGATTTTGAAGGGGGGGAGTACGAAAGACACCTTTTGTGTTTTGCCGTTTGATTATGTCAAAAATTTCTTTTGCCTTACTGATCTCGTCTATCTTTCTTTGATAGAATAATCGCTTTGCACTTCTAATGACTCTCCTAAACTCTTTCTTGTCATCTTGGGTGGCATTTCCGGTGCGGATTTTATCTCAATATTTTCTACGTGCCTCTCTACAGTTTAGATCCCACCAGGGTTTCCCGTTACTATGGGGCAAGGATTTTTTCGCGGATCCAGCAAAGGAGGACTGCAATATTTCAACTATCTTTTCAGCTCTCTTATCAATAGATGAGGGGGACTTATCTTCCAGTGTATCTATATCGGCAACACTTAGAGTTAGTAGAGTCTTGAAAACTTCTTCGTTTAATGATGCGATTCGTAGCCTCGGTTCGGTATATCTGATAGGAAATTCTAAAGGTACATGTACAAGTATTGGGAGATGGTCAGAAGTGACGTCCAGATCTTGTTGTACAGAGGCCGTGCAACCTTTTGCCAATAGAGAGTGTGATGAAAAACATAGATCTAGTACATTTCCTCGGTTATGTGTGGGGGTGTCAATTTCTGATATAAAGGAAAAGTTTTTAGCATCTAGCCACTCCACAAGAGGTATTGATTGTGGTGAGGGGCTTCCTGGATAAGACGGTTGCCAATAGTGGTGGTGTAGATTGAAGTCACCAGCAACAATACACTTTTTAAAAGAGAAAGTATTTGGTAATGAAAATAAATAGTTTAGTGCAGCACCTGGATTAGTAGCTCCGGGGGGGGCGTTGTAAATGTTAATGATAGTGAGATAGTTATTACCAAAGGTTTTAATTTTTAGAAATAAAATATCAGTAATGCCTTGATTGATGTGTGGCTCGGGACGATCTTGTGTGAAGGTGAGTCCCGAATTTCTCTTCGTATACGTTATAACACGGGGTCGATTTGACCAATCATCGGTAGGGGTAAAGCTCTCAAAAGCGGGGTGTGTGCAAGTTATTCTTCTACTTACATCCCTATGAATGTACGGTTCTTGAACCAGCAAGATGTCGATATTGGATCTGAAGGCAGTTTCAAGTGAAAGTGTATGTGCAGCGGTACTGCGGGCAACGTTGATGGACAGTATCTTCACGTTCTGTTTTATATTGTTCATGTAGAGGTAATAGTATAATTTTCACAGTACTGTCGGGCGTCTTCTGCCAGAGCTGCAAAACAGTTTTGGGATCCAAAACTAGGTCTTAAGACTTCTTGATCCTGAGATTGAGTACCTAGTGGAGCTTGTGTTCCTTGTACGATATTTTCGCAGTTAGTGATTTGAGTACTTAAGGCTCCGCAATGTGCTGTTTTAAGACGGAGTCTAGCTGCATTTGCTGCCTTTCGGATCTGTGTGATCTGTGTCTTATTAGGTAATGAGTTGTCTTTCCTAGGACGGATGAGACATTCGAGTGAGTCAGCGGGATGTGGGCCGTGACAGTTTACGCATTTTGGTGGGCATTCATGAGCTCTGGTGGGGTCACAAGTTGTATGGTTTGACTCAACGTGTTGGGTAGAGCCGCATATTCTGCATCGAGCAGTTCTTGAACAAGCCCGCTCATTATGCCATCCAAAGCAGTTTCCACATTGAGGAGTTTTAATCCTTTTCGGTAGTAGTTTCACAGGGACACGGACGCCAAATAGTGGTAGACTTTTTAAGAGGTTTGAACCTTCAGGAATGAAAGCTATCCAATTCTTCTTGTGGGAGAATTGGTTGTCGGTGGAGCTTTGACATTCAAGCACATTCACTGGTCGAACGTTTGTAAGGTCAAAAAGAGCCTCGGCAATAGTGGTGGCAGTAATATCTATGAGCTCTATCCCCGAGCCATTATACCCTGAGTATGAGCGAGGTATGCCAGAAAGCTTAAAAGCAGAGAATTGTTGAGGTTTTTCGACTTTGCAGTCTCCTTCTGTTGACAAAAAGGCTTCAATCTCGGGCATGCGTGTTAGCAATGTTTCATGTGCATCGTTAGATGCCGGGCAGATGGCGAATCCTGTTTTAATTTTCTGAACCTCGCGCACAAGCTTTCCTTTCAAAAATCCATTCAGTTGTAGCATTATGGCGTATGGGGACATGCTTAGACATGTATGTCCGGAAGATAACCTTACAAGGATTCGATTGTCTTCATGAGATTTTTTGGGCTGAGTTTTAATGGAACTGAGCCTTGGTGGCTGTACTGTTGGTAGTCGCGATACCGATCTTGATTGAGGTCCTTGTTCTGGAACTTTGTTCTTGGCTGCATTTGAGTAGGACGTATGTATTTTTGGGCCCGGTTCAAATTGAGTTTTATTTTTTGGCTGGGGGTTAGTTGCCGAAGAGGTTAAAGTTGATTTTACAGGATAAGATGTGAGAGAGCGAGAAGTTCCTCTGACGTGGCATTCAAAGTGTTGTCGGGCAACTGCATTCAGATCGGTGATGAAGTCTTGAAAGTTCTTATGTAGGTGCTGTGGAAGTACAATCTCTTTTAGTGCATCATCTAGAATTGATACTATGTTTTGGAACATTAACGTAGCCTCCTCGATCCTGTTAGTGGCGGCGGAAGTTGTTTGCAGTAGGGTTTCTGCCAGCGAGCCTTTTCCGACCGACTGAACGGTTATAGGTGGATGGGGAAGGAGAGGATTAGGGGGAATGAGAGGGATATGGGGGGGATTAGGCATGGTAGTTTAAATATTGGATGTCTTTTTGAGGATCGAAATATGTGATGTTTGCAAGGTATATTGACCCTAACACGGTAAAGTGTATCATGACTTAGACTCATCAAGTCACATGTAAACTCATGTTTGGCAACTGTTTTCCTTTGTTAGCGCGCTTCGGCTCGAGTATATAGACCTCTTGCCGCTCGCATCACATATCCATTTCTCACGCTACAATTTTTGTACATAGATGACCAATGCAACGACTTGCTAGTCATCACACTTTGTAATACCTTTCTAAACTCCGAACTGAACGCTTTTCATTCGGTCTAGATAATCAAGGATTGTTTCTCGATTCGGAAATACCTCGAACCAATCACGTCTACAGTTTGAAAATACGGCCAAATCTCCCTATAATCGACCTTTGAATCGACAAATACAAGTTGACCCGCTCTGGATAGTCGAAAAAAAACTAGAATTACACTGGGATATTCATTTAAAACAACTCCGAGTAAAGGTCTGTGATGAAAAATTTTAGTAGACAAAATTCAATGGAGGATTCATTCCTTTTTACGAGAACTGGTAAAATGGAAAATAAGACAAATATTGCCGCAAAGTCCTCTTCCAATCCAAAACTTCAGGGTCCCCAAGTTGAACTGCCACCATCATTAGATTTTTTAGCAGATGATAAAATTGAAATACCAAATAAAGAAACCGACAAAACTTTTTGAGATGAAACAATTGAAGAAACCTTCGCTTTTCCTGGCATGACTTCGGGGTGGAAATTTAGGAAACAATTCAACAAAGAGTCATTCATATTTTGATTAGACAACCATAATGTGAACAATCACGATTTAACTTTGGAGTTGAATTTTATTGCGGCTAATTATGACTCTCATTTCGCGATAAACCTTCCAGAGGATAAGGATCTTGTCAACGTCAAATCATCTGAGGATTTTGAAGTTTGGGCTAAAAAGACTCAGAAAGTTCACGAAAATTGTTGACGAATGTGATCCCACTAGCAAGTAATCATATCTGGAACATAGAAAGTTTGAAGTATGCGCAAAAAAACTTGTCATATTTCAGACAATTAAATGAAAATTTTATGGAGCTATGGCGTCAGTGGGCACATCGTCAAGATGAGGTCCAAATACTTGTCAACGAAGTTTCTTGAAAAGATGAGGCTATAAAGCTACTGGCAAACGATATAGATATTGCCATTCGATAACGAGATGATCATTATAACGCTGCTACATAATGGAAAAAGAGGGTTGTGGAACTATTGGAGTTATCAAGAAAACACGCACAGCCTAAAATAAAAGCAGAAAATACTAGATCAACTGGTCTTGAAAAATTAGTAAACTAATTTCAATCTCTCCTATGGCACCGATTCACTCAGAATCCAAACCAACAAGTGCAAAATGGGCAGGCAATAACTATCTTGAAATATTGAAAATATGGAATTTTTTCAGCATATCGAAAGTTTACAACCACCTAATAAATTTACAAATGATAACGAATGTTTCCAGACTTGGGCTGCTGAATTAATCGAGTATTTCCAAAACAAAAAAAAAGATTTCTACAAATCCACAGATCGTGGCTTAGAAGTATTTGCTCAGTCGAGGATTGATGGAAGTCCAGCGAGCCTAATTCGACAACTTACTCTTTCTGGGCAAGAATTCTCTTCTTTATTTGATTTACTTAAATTCATGTATCAAACATATGGCATTAAAGATTTATACAGCCATTATGAAAGAAAATTCAATGGAATGAGATGGCCATCAGGATCTGATCAATGTCAGAATTTAGCAATTTTCAGAGCCCAAATGGCGCCCTGTAGAGATGTATTAGGATGGACCAATCGGGCTGGTATTTCAAATTTTCTGACCAAATTGCCCTCATGGACACAGCGAGACTTAGCGAGCTTACGATATGACAGTAATAACTATGATAGATTCCTTGAAGAACTTGACGACTATTTTAGGCGAAATCATACCTCTCGTCAGCTACTGGCAGGCTTTAAACAAGCTCAGTTTAACGAAAGCAGAGCTTCTGATAAGGTTATTTCAGAAAAAATAGATGAAAATAAGTTGTCACCAGAAGCAGTTTCTTCCATCTCCAAGAGCAAATATCCTACTAGTGGTGGCAGTAGCAAGGATCACGAATTGAAAGTGGCCCGAAAAGAACAGATGCGTGAACAGGATCGCCGTGAAGGTAGATGCTACTACTGTCACTTGTGAACGATGAGAGTAAACGGTCACTGCACGCAAGCAATACCATAAAATAAGTTATATTTTTCTATGTCCATCTATAAAGGTAGGACAACTATTATATATACTTAAAGACTATTACCTCAGTGATCCCGACCTCTGTGGTCATCTGTAAGTGTCCATCCCCCAAAGCTGTCAACTGTAATTAACCAGCTGGTGATATGTAATTAATTAGCCAGTCTCGTACGTTGGTGTTGTGACATACCAGCCTCTGCCTACAATGCCAAGCATTATATATATAGTATTCACGTGTCAAGCTAGGACCTCTAGGATCCTAGCACTAAATTGTGGGTATCACCTATAAAATCACCAAAAAGGGCACCTGTCAGTACTCTGCTAAAAGAAACCGAGTGGGACAATTAAGAACATTGAGGAGACTGAAATTGATGACGTAAAGAATGTCTCTTTCAGCTCTCCTGAATATTCTGATCCGGAAAACTGAGAACCTCTAGCGATAGTCGCCGCCGGGGGTGTCATTGCAAGTTTCATTTGTCAGTAAAAGAAGATTTAAATCATTTTATTTTTATGCTAACTCGATGGGAATTAATTGGAGAAGATGAAACAATTGCTGGAATTACGTGATCATCGATGAGTTGGGAATCGATCCAGAGTCTTGTGATCCATCGGTTAGCCATCCTTAGCTGACGGCCCATCGACATCGGAGATCGACCAATAGAACACCGAATCACTAGTTAGCATGTAATTAATAAATCTGTGTACTTATACCTACAGTCGTCCCTCTCTAACGGCCGATATAAATTACCGATTTCCCCATCCCTATTCGAAAATGGAAGCAGTATGGCTGATTGTAGAAGGGGACGTAGCTGTAATATTGGAAGAGTTACTATTCTTAGTCCGCAATCTACCGAGAAACAAATCCAACTCACGGAATATTGTTTATCCGGCTTAGATATATCTTACTACAAACGGCAGTGATCTGCTGGACTTCACAACAAGCCCTGACTTTTTTCTTCAGCTTAAATTAAAAGTGTTCCATTAACTACGGTAATGCCAATTCTACGTCGCAAACTATCATGTCTAGCTTTTACTATTGGTGTTCTCAAGGCTTTCTTGCCCTTGGATCAATCCGACCCATCTTGCTTCCTATTCGGTGACTCAGATTCTTGGCTCATCGGAGCCTCACGCCCAAATGATAGATTAATAGAAATAAACAGAAATTTAACCAAAAATTTCAGATATTAAAATCATTTAACGGGCAAGAAACAAGGGAATTCTAATCAACAGGATTTTTAACGACACCAATCTCCACCTGCGATTCCGATTCTGGAGTCTCCGTTGTCATTCTAGCCATACCAGATTCCCATTTCCTTGTATAACCGCTCTCCTCACCTGTTACTACGTCTCTCGTCTCGAGATGCTCTATATTTGCTGACTGCGAAGCTAAAAGCCAGGCCCGCGTGACCGCGACAATTTGATCATCAAAGACGCGGCTCTACACGCTTCTTAGCTTTTGATTCTTGGGTCAAGTGGGGTCATATGCTGGTTTCAAGTATGATTTATCTCTGGCTTCAGTATTGTTAGAGAAGGTTCTTTTCTGCGTTCCATTTGGATGTTAATCCATATTTTGTAATCTGGTATTAATCGTGCGTACACTGCTCTTTCTTGTAATTGGGCCGGGATGCAAGTTCACTCCACCTCCCTTGCTTGTATTTGCTTCGCTTTCATCACAGACGATGCAACTAGAAAGATATATACCGGCATAAAAACCGACTTTGGGTCGGGTAGTGTAGTGGTACACTATCTGGACCGTTCTCCCAAGCAGAATCTGGGTCGCTTGGAAACATGCCCCACTTGAGACAGGAGAAAGTTGGCTCGAATCCGGCAAGACCCGCACACCACTCCACTCGCGGTGATATTGTATTCGTAGAATGACGAAAGCATGCTCAGATATCCACAGGTTTTTCTCGCGTTTCCCTGTGGTGGGTATTCACGGAAGAGGAAACATATCGTAAGGCGTTGTTCTCGTAGTGGTATCTGCAAATGACATCTGAGTATGAGTGTTCCAAACGTCAAACTGAGTTATTCTACGGAATATACATGTCTTCCGTAATCATTCGCGTTATAGCCTCAGGCTGTATACGCCAAAACGATTTTTAAAAAAAAGGGTTGGGAAATGGCGTCCGTGCGTATTATTGGCTCTGATATACAGTATGCCGTAAATGATAATAGAAGCTTATCCAATCTAAATTATAAGATCATCCTGATATATGAGTCTGATTTCCTATTCCAAGGAAATATCATCACCAACAAGGCTGGCAAAGTCGAACTCTTCACCTTCACGCGGTGCCGGCTGTAAACGTTCAGGATGTTCGCTGCATTTCTGAGATAGCCAAGAAGAGTCGCAACCAGGACGAAGATACCCAGAAAAGTCTCCTCTTCGTCGAATCCTCTCTCGTCCCATCCTTCTCCGCGAGTCCTGATCTGAACAGTACCTTTTTCTCTGCCGCAATTACTCGCTTCACCCAAGTCTCACGTTGATGAGCCCTCCTACGCGAGGATACGATCTTCTGTCTTGCGCCTTCTCGGACTCCATCTATACGCCATCAGTGCTATGTGCACCCGAAGGAGGAGTAAGCTGATAAGCACAAATTTGGAGAGACATCAAGCTTTAATTTGCTCGGGAAGGCAAGGATTCAAGTTGGGAATTCCTAGGGAAAGAAGGAGTGGGTGGAACAATTAAGGGAAAAGACTGAGCTGATCTTACGGAGACTTTGGATCGAAAATCGTGGTGGATGAATGACTTTGAGGGGTATTCTACGGGTATTCTGAGTTTTGATGGGGGGTCGGAGTGAGAGAAGAGGGCTGGCTTACCATCAGCTACGAGTGCTCCTAGGGCAGCTATGTAAATGCGTTCTAGTTACTCTGTAAATCTTGTCTCTAGCAGCAGTGTCTTTATTGACCGTCCTTTGTCCAAATAGGGAATATAGGGTCCATATTTTGTATGCGACTCATCAAAAGTTAAATAAAGACAACAACAACAACAACCATCACTAACAATACTGACCGCATTCGAGTATCAACTGCCCGAGGATGCTAAAGTAGCTCTAGTGCTACCTATAACAGACAAAATCTATTATGAACGGCGACCAAAGAAATACAACAATGAATGCAATAGGTAGATAATATTACTACCGAAGTCACAAAAATGAAGTTATATGCACTGACGACAAAAGGTCAATAACATGAGGGGCACCTGAGTTAAGCTTTTTTAGGAAGAGGTTACATCAAATACTAATGGCAATAATGCACATCAACTCAATAGATTACCCTACTGACAGTTACAAGAGACAAGAAATTTGACATGGGAAAAAATTAATAAGAAGGACTCAAAGCCTCAAGAAAACTGAAACAAATCTAACTATGGCATGACTGAGCTACGAAATTCGTAGACCCGGTAATTACAAAAAATTGAAATAATTACAGCCGTGGATAATCACGGCACTGACTTTATGAGCAAAATCGAGGCATGCGGCAGCCACAGAAAAGAAAGAGCTCTGATAGTGATAGAATAACCATAACAATAATATCAATAGAGATATTGCTAACAACAAAATTAAAATTTTGATGGCTATCTAAAATGAAGAAATTATGTTGCTGTGAGAGCTCATCAGCCAAGATAAAGACAGAAACCAGAACCTCTGTTGATAACAAGGTACTGCTAACTTCCACGGAAATTAGAAACCAACAAAATTGATTGTGATAGATATGAATCGCTCCTGGTGAAATCAAAATGATAAGAATACTGAATGAGAAAGAAAGCAACGAATGTGACAAAAACTAGAAAACAACTTCGCTGACCGAAACAGGTAATTGATAGCAGGATGGGTGAAAGGATAATAACAGATTCTACCATGGCAGACAAAGAAGATAAAATCCATCATAAATTATTGACCTGAATCGCAGAAAGACAATATGAACGAGCTTCACTTTGAGTGCCGAGCTCAAATGATAGATACTTCCAAGAGTTTAATATCAGCTTCCACAACAAGACAACACCAAGCGTACCATGCCAATGGGCACGTCAAGACACACTTACAAATTGTGAGCCCGAGAAGCAATTTTCGTCTACACTTCTCCCATCCCAACATTCCACCTGATGGGGCTTCGGAGCTTTCGATTTCATCTATCAATACAGAGTGTTGAAACATAATGGGTAGTTATTTTCAGGGAAAGAAAAAGAGAGTGTGTGTGGGTGTACTATTTATCGTATGATGTGAGCCAAGCCACCGTTCCAAAGGAACATCAGAAGTATGAAAGATATCTAGAATCCATGATCCTTCAAGCTACATCAGTGCCCGACCCTTTCCTAGACCTACATTTGGGCCAGCTAGATACATTGAGTCGAATGAATAGGATCGTACCCACCATGACTCGAAGGCCACGGGCCGAGGGAAAAACTTGTGGAAAGCCGCGTGGGTGAAAACCCAAATGAGGAAAACCTTTGACGTTTCTCCCAGACTCGCTTTCCACGAGTAGCGGCAGTCGTACCCGGAATAAGCCATGTGAGGATTAAACCTTCCGCTTCCGGGAGGCCTAACCAGTACCTATCCACTTGTATCAATCACCTACAAGGAGTGATATTTCCACCACATGAATATTTGTGGCCAGTAGAGCCCCTCGCCCTACCTCTCTAGAATAGTCGCGAGAATTCTTCGCAGAAAGGGTGCGAGGGATGGTGATGATGAAACAAAGCCGACCGAGACACGCGTGGATAAAAGGGGGTTCTGACAGGAAGGACTGCAAATCTTCTTAGCTATCCCAGATATGCGAACATACCAGGCGTTTACAGCTGGCACCACGCGGAGGTGACGAAAACGACTTCGCTAGTCTTCGAGAAATGAGTGATTCTGGCGTAAACATCTCGAGCAGGTGAAAATAGTTAAATCCTGATGATCTTGATTCGGCTTAAACCCTAGAGTCCTGTCTCATTCAATCGTCACACACTGAAGAGCTCAAGTACAACCATAATCTATCATCACGAAACCTGACCTTCCATTTCAACAGTTTGTGAAATCCACCATGCGCCCAGTTGACCCGACCTTAGTTATTCGAATTTGACCTCATTGTGTTGGTGATTTCTGTGAGGTGATCAGCTTTTCGGTACCTTGACTTGCGTGCGGCACTGGTACTGATACTCTGACGCGTACATCTATGCATTGAGTAATGGTTCTTGCATGTACTAAAATTAGCACCTAAGATTATCACTACTTACGATTACCAGTTAAGGAAGAATAAATGATTGAGACCTCAATGAGCTTTAACAAGAGCTGTAGGAGCTAATCTATTTCTCCAAGTGAACCTCGAAGAAAAAACCTCGGTCCTCTGTTATCGAAAAAGTTGGTATTTATGAGTAGTAATGAGAAAGATCGGCTGAGCTGCTCCACTCATTCTTAGACAATTTATCCAAGTTGCAGGAATAAGTACCCTAGATTTGCTAAGCAAAAAACCTTTTCCGTGAAGGATATACCTTAGATGATTCCCAGAGGTCAATTTTCATGTGAATAATATATCCATAAGTTCTCACAAAACTGTTAAAGTTAATACGTACGATAGCAATGTGATCAAGATAATTATTATTATTATTAATAGCATAGCCTGTGAACACCAATTCTTAGGCCCCAAAGAGATGACATATTATAAGTGGACAGGAATTCAGATGCGAAGATCTCAAAATTAAATTCGTAAATCTCATCTTGAGGTCGTAGTTTCTCTCTGGCGACAATTGGCTAACACAGTAACCACTTTACATCTCAGATATGCTGTGTAGAACCATTCCAAGTGCTTCATTTAAAATATGCGTTTCCCAGCCCCTAGAAATACTTAATTTAGGCCATCTCATCATCTTAAACTGAGTCAGAGGCTTTCAATTTTGCCCTTCCCAACCAACCCAACTTCGAGGCATTATTCTCCAAATTTTTACCTCACCACTCCTGAGATCATCCAACTTGAAGCTCTCTATTTTAACCTTCTTACTTTCTCTACCCTGTTCCCAAGCTCGAATTTTCTTTTTCGTGCCATCCCATTCGGCAACTACTGCAACATGATCTGGTTTTCCAACTTCCATATTGTATTTAGCGTTTAAAGGGCCGTGCTTGCCCTGAAACTTGGCATTTCGAAATGTAATCAGGTCGCCAGGTCTAATTTCATCATTTTGCTGGGTTGAGGCATTCGCTATATTTCCATATACCAGTGCACCATAAGAGCGAGTCCCTATGGGAAGCAGTGCATCTGAGAGAGGTCGAAGAAGTTCTGTGACAAGTCCTTGAGGTGTACCATCTCCGACCACAGTTTCTCTACGAGCTGTTACTCCATCAAATAGACGTCGGCCAAGTTGCTCGTGTGCTTGCTCAAGCTGATCCTGACGAAGCCGTGATGGTGGTTGCTCATGTCTTTGCTCCAGTGTTATATCTGCCGGATTTTCTGGGTCAAAGCAACTAGAGACAATTGTCTGGGAATAATCTTGAAATAAAACATAAAGTTCTTTCCGAACCATAACCTTACCATTGTTGGATATAGGGGTTTCTTCTGATTCGAATAAGATATCTTTTCTTCCCTGAAGAACAGGCGGGGTTCCGTTAGGCTGTATCCACCAAAAAGATTTTGGCGCAAGATCAATATCGTTAGCCAAGTAACCGGAGTCTAGAGAAATTCTACTAAGATCTATGGACCTCCTAGAGACAGTTGCTGGCCGGGAAACTTCCAGAGAAGTCCGGGGAGGGGCCCTATTTACCGGAGGCGCAGTATAATCTCTCGGAGGAAGCTGGGGTTTTCTTTCATGCAAAATATATGGTGATCTCGGCGGCGAGGCAGAATAAAGATCGATTTCAGCGCTATCTAATTTAGGCGAAAGAGCTGCTGCAGATGGAACAGATGGCGCTCGTTGTTTAGGAGCCGAGTATTTATAAGGATCATATTCATTTTCATGTTCCCAAGTACGATTGGGTGGGGGTGGGGGGGCAGATTTTGGCATATCGAATGGTGGCCTTGAGTCGGACTTTAGTTGAAGCGGTACTGGTGCATGTACTCTAGGGGTCACTGATGATGGAATGGGCCCAGGATGAGATGAAGGTAATAGCATAGGCGACGGGGCAGGAGCATACTCTTCAGTACTTTCATTCCTGATATGATTTTTAGGGGTATCTTTATGGGGCAAAGTAGGGGTGATATCTGTGTCATAGTCACCCTCATACTCCGTAACTTCTTCACTTTCTTCTGAGGCAGTAATCGGAGGGATTTGTGCAGGATTTAATCTCTGTTCATTAGTGGAAAAGAGGTTATTCATGCCCGGAGGCGGAGGTGGAGGTGCACGTGCTTGCAATTGTGGGGATGCGAAGCCACTGGGTATTGGTGGCGGTGGAGGTCGGCTGGCACGTTTATTTGTGAAAGGAATTGTGGGGGAAGTTGGTGATGCCGGATCAGTACCTAGATTTAATTCTCGTTTTGAATGAACTGATGTTAGAGAGGTCGGACTTTCATTCTCATGTAATCGATGGTACTGATGATTTGTAGGATTCACAAGTGCTGGATCTTGTGCCCCAGAAGAATGCTCGTCGTCTGACTCTGATCCAGTGCCTGGGGATGTCGAAATGATAGCAGTGGGGTGAAATGCTTTTATAAGTCAGTCGCAGATAATTAGGGAAATTTGAAAACTAACAGTCATTTGGAACGGATAGGACTGGTCTTCCACCAGTTAATGGATGCGCACCTCCGTCAAACGTTGAGACTGAATAGAGTTAGCTAAATAGTATTTTCATGGAACAAAAGACTACTTTGCGAGGAGGCTTGATCATGGAAAGAATCCGCGACTTCGACATCCAGATTTTGCTCAGAAACTGTCTCTTCATCACGCAATGATTCTTGAGATTTGCTAGAAGTTAGAACGGTAGGTATGGGTGTGTGTAGTTCTTCGGTCTTGCTATCATCAATGTTTTTGTCAAACGTGTTTTCTTTTTTTTTCGGGGGTGCAATCATTATAGGCATTGGCATGCTACCAGGGGGTCCGAAGATTCCGTGCATGCCCATTCCTCCGCTCATTTTAGCCATGCGAGCTCGAAGCTCCTCTTTGCGCCTGATCTCAGGATCAACTTCTTCATCGTCCTCACTATCATTTTCAACTAATTGTGCTTCGACTGCCGGCCCCTCTTCCCCTGCATCTGAATGTTTTGGAGGTGTCGTTGATACCTGGACAGATACTCTGTCCCTTGGCTTATCATAAAGTTCATCTTTACTTTCAGGCTCTGCATAGTCATCGTTGGTTGCCGGAATATCTGCTTGACTTGAATCACTAAAAAGTTTCCCGAATATATGCCGTAGGAAATTTGGATAAACATGGAAGACTTACGTTTACGATCCTGGCTAGAGTCGTCTCTCACAGAATCCACTGAGACCTTGCCAGGGACTTCATCAGCCCTTGTTCTTTCCAGCGAAACGCCATATCCTTCTTCTGCAGTATCGACCTGAGCATTTGGATCTATATGCTTTATGACGGGACGTTTTGACTTTTCTTTTTTGTGCGGTGCATCTGCAAGTCTCGAAGCTTGCTCTAGCTGTTGCTTTTGCAGAAGGGCAATACGCTCTTTTAGGCTAGTTGGCTTTGGCTCTTCCTCATCGACCGTATTTATTGTGGGAGTCAAAGCAGTCCCCTCAGCTTGTGAGTTTTCAGATTCTTTAGCCACAAAATCGTAATCTTCGTCCCGGCGATAAATTTTTGGCGTTAATTGATCTCTTGGTATTGGGACATATGCGTTTTTACTAGGTGGTGGGGCAACGAAGGGTTTTTTAATAAAACTTGAGCTCAGCCTGCCCGGCTTGAAAGGAGCAATAGGAGCAACAGGAGAGGCCGGTTTATTAAAAGCTGCTATACGAGCTTTAAAAGAAATTTCAGCAGGCTTTTCGGGATTTTGCGAATGAGAAGGCTCCGGGGAAGCTACCATAGAGTCTGGGGTAGGTTGAGGTGCTTTTTCGTGCTGAGATGTAGAGCTTGCTCTAGGATAATTTAAAATTGGTTGTAGATGATCGTTATTTGAAGTTGCTACTGATTGATCATTTACAGGAGTGCTATCATCAGCCAGCTTATGCTCTGGTGTAGTAAAGGGCTCATTAGAAGCATCCATGGCGAGTTCAGTCTCCTTCTTAGGCCGTGTGGTTCGTGTCGGTCGTGGCGGAGCTGTAGGCTCATATTTTTCGACAAAGTTTTTTGGGAATATTCCATGACGTAGCGAGCCGCTTTCGTCTGTATACTCGCCTGAGTACCAATCGTCATTCTCCTCTTCGGTAACTGTTATTATTTGGCCGTTGGAAAAGTGGAGATCATCGTCATGATGTGAGATATACTCGTAGACAGCCTTGACTTTAAAAGGTAGGCTGGACATCTTAGCAGTTTAACAAAATGGATCTAGAAACTGGTTAGACGATGACCAAGTGGACCGCTTGTCCAATCGACCTCAAAAGTAGACAACGGGTATCCGTGGACTTCTCAATCGTACAATGGTGTGGGGTAGCAAAGGTGATAAAGGTTGGTTGGGCGGGGCGTTAAGGCTCTGAGCTATTCAATTCGTTATTTGCCCAAATATACGTAGACAAGCATGAAACACTGACTCCAGAATGAAACAACCGGCTGACTTCTTGTACACTTATATCTGGATTGATAATCAAAATGAAGATAAATCGGATCTTTTTCAGCAGGGTATCAAACCTAGCTTGTTGTATCCGATTGAATAAGGGAAGCAAGATAGATGCGGATGCGGCCAAATAAAACCGTTTTTAGAAACAAAACCGTCGAAATTTAGGCGTTGTTTTGTAAAAGTAGGCCATCAACTTAATATCTTATCTAAAACCAGCTCAACAGTCATAACTGCCACCATGACTACTTCCAAACATCTCAAGTCTATACTTAAAAAGTCATCTCACCCCGTTACCACTTCCGAGGTTGATCGCAATCGTGAGATAGCTGTCTACCACGCCAATGTTATTCAACAACGAAAGGAATTTGAACTCGAAATACTTTACTCAACCGAGACACTCATTGACTATCCGCTCGCCTCCTCGCCCTATGATGCTTCTAACCCTTCACCTGTCGATTCTAAAAATTTCAAAAATCTTATACAGCCATTTCAGCCAAGCGATTATGATGCCCTGATTCTTGAGCGTAACATAAATGAACGCTGTGGTTATGCATTATGTTCTAATAAACGGAAGACAGGGTGTCCAGGGAAATACAGACTCATAGGCAAAAATGGAAGGGCAAAGGACTTCAGAGTTGTGGAAAATAAGAACCTAGAGAAGTGGTGCTCAGATGCATGCGCAAAAAGAGCTCTATATATCAGAATACAGCTAAATGAAGTTCCAATTTGGGAGAGATTAGCAACTAATAGTAGGCTTCAAATTGATCTCTTACCTGAGCCTACAGATCTAGAAGTTCAGAATTCTCCGGCCGGATTGAAGTTGAAGGCCTCTGGTGATGATCCGTCAGCCACATCTCCAGAAGCGAATATGCATTTATGTGAGAAGCCTGCGGTGAATGGAACACAGGAAATAAATTTTTACAGCAAAAGTGTTCCAGACCTCAAACTATTCGAGAAAGAAATTACAGATTCTCCTCTAGCCCCATTCATAGAAGACTGCCCGAGTAGCAACTCACATCTACAACTCGAGGGACATACGACAGGAGATAATCTCAAACTACTGGGTATCGATATGGATAAGCTAACATTGTGAAATGTGACGTTGGCGATTGGAATGTGAAGCGATGACTCATTAAAAAAGAATCGAGATAATAAGTTTTTCTCTCTTATCTGTGTCGTAGGCGAGCTACAGCACGCCGGCCCAAGAAGGACATCCAACTGTTCTTAACTCACATTATTTTGGTTTCTTTTCTGAGAAAATTGCGCCTGTTGTATCAGGAAGTGAAAAAGTTACCTTCAAGGAAATAGTAAACTCGATTATACGTATGTTTAAATGATGAGGGTACTAGTCGTGTATTATTACGCTGGTCTAGGCAGGGCTTTACATCACGGCGCTTGGAGTAGTGAGGAAATATTTGGCGATCAAGCTTCATTTCAGTAGGAAAATGAGCGACACCTTGTTTGAAGTCGTGTAGCATTTATCTGTTATACACATTTGTATATTACGCCTTAGAAAACTAAGTCTTTTCGCTTTCCTTATCCTTTACCCCCAAGCACCATTAACCTATTTTTCCTCAAGGTCGGATTGGCCGATCTCCAAATCTTCGTGGTCCACGTTCTATGACTTGTTGCTGAGCAACTGCGACTACAGAAACGGGTATGGAATCAAACTAGTGAAAAATTAGTAAGCAAAATTCTTCATCTAGACAGGTTATACGTGCACCAAGATTCTTGAGAAGGTCTTTTGTTTCTGTGTCAACCTCGAGTTGTCCACTCTCAGATTGCGAGAAATCGAGGGCAGAAATTTCGGGAACGTATTGATCTTTCCGCTCACGTTCTTCTTCTTGAAGCTTGAAAGATATACCGCGGACCGGACCGCGCTGGATGCGCTTCATCAGATGTGTAGTGTACCCAGCGATCTTGCAAAAAAGTTAAGCAAAAGCTTTTCTATTCAGGTGGGTATTTGGTCATACCTTATTACGGAGACGCTTCGACGCGATGACTGCGATTTCACCACATATTCTTTTATTGGTCTCAAAGTCGAGGGTCAGCTTAGGATAATATCGCTCGATGATAACCTTTGCAGACTTCTTGACCGTCTTCGTACGAACTCGACCCATTTTGGCGAGCCAATCTGCGTATTTGAAAATATAGTATTTGATAAGTTCTTGAAATATGAAATGGAAATATGAATGTGTGAGTTGAAGTTTCGCTTAGATCGCCGCTAGCTTAGTATGCTATCAATAACCGAATTAAATAGTTTGGATGGTACAATGGTACACAGTCCAGTTTGTATTCACAAGTATAGTCTGAGTTGCTTGAATACATGCCCACTTGAGAAAAGAGGAGGCTAGTTCGAATCTAGCATGACCCTCAAATCACAATCTCTTTCGATAACACTGAAATATTTGAATGAGGAAAGCACACTTAGATAACCATGGGGCTTTCTTGTATTTCCCGGTGACGGGTGCTCACGGAAGAAGTTATTTGCCGTAAGGGTTGACTTAGCAGTGGTATCTGCAGATGAAATTTGAGTCGTTCTACAGACAACAGGTACAGTAACTCACAAACTGTTCGAATGAGATTGCCATTATGCATACATGTAAAAATAATTCCTCTACTGCGCATTGAAAATAGGTAGATCTAGATTTACATGATTCCAAGTGGCTTCGCTCTACAGCTGTGGTATTTTTTTTGATTACGTTTTGCGAGGTCTTGGCATTTCAGAGGCATTCTATCTTTTTGGGTGCGTGTTTTTTAAACCTCACACAATGTACGTCAATATTTTTTTTTAATTCACACCATTGTGTTTACAGCCTATAGGCTATGACACGAATGACACTGGTATGGTACATGGAACAATGGTCCAACTTGATATGAAGGTCACTCACACCCGAATATCATTTGAAGACATAACTTCAAGTCAGGCGCCTTACAACCCCTTCAACCCTCAACCGTTTATGTCTGCCGCAGTGGCGCGTTTCAGCCACCCACGACTATCGAGTGTACATTCAACATTATTACATACATGACCATGCGAGAAAATTTGAAAAGGGACTTGCCGGATTCGAACCAGATTTCTCCTTTCTCAAGTGGGGTATGTGTCAAAGCTACCCAGACTCTACTTGTAAGAACGGCCCGGACAGTGTACCACTGCACCATCCGACCCACCACCGGATCCTTCCAACCTATGATACTCGCTAGTCAGAATAGGTTCTTGTCACGGTTCGACCGTACTTTGGCTTAGCCGATCTGCTTAAGCGAGATAATGACGTCAATATTATGTCATCGTGATCCGCTAAGCGAGTGGCATACAGTAGAGCCCCTCTTAGCTAATAGTGGGTATCGGTATAATTACTGAAGAGATTCATAGATCTTTTACCGTTTGGATTTGCAATACTTACCTCTGCACGAAAAATGACCCGAAGGATAAGTATTGCAAATATAAACGGTAGAATTTCAATGAATCTCTTCAGTAATTATACCGGGACCCACTATTAGCTATGAGGGGTTCTTCTGTAGTTGTACCCTACCTCCAGGATAAGTTTTCAGCATGCACTAAAGCCTCGCTTATGAAAATTATCCCCACTAGTCTTATATAATCCCTGCTAGTTTTCACTCCAAAAGAAATTGAAAATATTGGCCTGAGTGATCGAGCTTTTTACTGGACTGCTGCTCCGATATGTTTCGCCCCATCCCTCACTTACGCACTTCAGTAGACATCGTTCCTGTTACTGTATACAGAATCATCATCATCAGCAGCAGCAGCGTTTTCATATAAGAGAATCAATAAATCGTTACTCTTAGCATTTAGTATATTTCATAGGCCAATTATTCTTTAAAAGATGAGCCAGGTACAACCAGCAGCTCACACAAACAACGCCAAACGATTAAACAGAGATCAGCGTCTCCAGGTAAGCCCAATTTTCAAGGTAAATAAATGTCTGAGGTAACACGTCTAGATCAAAACTCTCCACGATTCGGGAATGAATCAGACAAATATTGCAAAATAACTCGGCATATCTCGAAACCAGGTCAGATACACCCTTTGTACTCCGTACATTAAACCCAAGAAAGCTGCAGGTCGGCCCCCAACACTGTCCTCTTCTGACGTTGTCCGGACTGAGGCTTTCATAACATCACCCTCTGAATGTCGTCGAATGTCATGATTTGAACCTGTCCATGGCCCCTCTCGGGATTTTGGAGTGAGTGAAAGGGTTACTCAAAACGAGCTTTAAAAAAGGGGTTATAGACATCATCCAGCGCTGAAAAGCCTCCCCTATCTGAAGAGGTTAAAAGGAAGCGTCGGGAGTGGGCCGAAGCTCACAAGGATTGGACTGTTGAAGATTGGATGGCGATTCTTTGGACTGATGAGACCTGAGCCACAGACGGCCAACATAAGAGAGAACGGGTAACGCGAAAGGTTCGTATCTTTGTACCTCAACTAATAAAAAATACCGACCTAACTCTCAGTTCAAGATAGATGAAGAAGTCAACGCCACCTGCGTAGCGGAAAAGGTGAGAAAGAGTCTTGGCTGGATGTTTTGGGGAAGTTTCACAGGGATAGAGGAAGGTCGTTGCCTTTCCTGAGAGAAGGAATGGGGGTCTATTACCTCAGAATCATACTCTCAGAGAATTGTACCGCTGATTGATGGAATGGTGATCATGAGACCATGGGTTTCTGTGATGCAGGACAATGCTCCTTCACACAGCGCAGCGGGAACAATTGAAGAGTTCCGGGAGAGGTTCATTACTCCGATCGACTGGCCTCCGTATTCTCCCGACCTGAATCCAATTGAGCACGTATGGGATAGTATGAAAGATTACATACAATACCATTACCCGAGGTTGGAAAGGGAAAGGCAGCGATCCTACGATGAACTTCGAGGAATAGTGAAAGAAGTACGGAATGACGCGACTAAGCCGGATAAGCTTGAGAAGCTTATCAGAAGCATGCCCACAAGATGTGAGGAAGTCATACTTGCTCAAGGCGGGCCTGTAAAATATTAAATCTGTTATGTAAAGTTAATTTGCAAGTACTTATTTATCTGAAATCGATTAAATTCAAAAAATGTTACCAATTTCAGTTAAGCTTGTGAACTAGTGCCAGTGGTGAAAACCTCTGTCGGGCAAAAACACCATACAAATAATCCCTGTCAGAATGTATGAAAACCTTCTCTCAGAAAAGATGCTACCTAACTAGGCTTAAAGGATCCGAATTCACCCCACAAATTGGATCCACTGGTGAAAACTTACCCTGGGAGTAGAGTATCCTTCATACCTTACCCTTAGGGTAGTAATTCTGTAGTGGGTCCAAGACAGGGGTTTTGTTTGGGTCTGCTAGGCCTAATTTAGTATGATCTTTAAACAAATAGAGTTTAGCCCCTGTATTTATGAAAGTTAATGAAATTTACTCAAACTTTTTGTATGACAATTTTCTCTGACAGAAGAATTTTGCATTGGATCTTCCTGGCAGCTAAGCTCAATGTGTATAATGATTGACTGTATAAAATTGTGCATTGATGCTAAATTTATCTACCTAACTACCAAATCCACTAATAAAGAAATTTGACTCCAAATTTACATGAAGACAACAAGCAAGAGCAGACAGCTATCAAGGTCTACTTTAGAAATTACTTAGAATCAATATTTAGTTGGTCCTCCATCAGCTTCCAACACAGCTCGACACCCTTTCGGCATACTTTCTGTCAGATCATCAAGACATTCATCAGGCACAGAATTCCATGCTTCTTGTATGATAGCCCGCAACTCGTCGTGGGTACGCTGCCTCCCCCGACCCAGGCTCGGATATCTCTCTTGGACATAATCTTTCATTTTATCCCAAACTGCATCAATCGGATTCAAATCTAGCGAATGGGGTGGCCAGTCGATAGGATCTATATGTCTCTCCTGGAACTCTTTTATCGTTCTTTCAGAAGCGTGAGCAGGAGCATTATCTTGCATCACAAAGAGCCAAGGTCTCATCGAGACCATACCATAAATTAAAGGTACTATCTTAGAGCAGTACTTTTCGGAGTCGATAGTCTTCCACTCTTTTTCCCAGAACAAGCTAGGACCTTTCTCTGACCCTGCAAAGGATCCCCCGAACATCCAACCGTTTTTCTTTCTTATCTAATCACAAACACACGGGATATGAAATTCCTGGTTGGTCTATGTCAACTTCTTAGAGGGAGAAAGTCTTTCAAACCAAAAAGCATCGTACTAACCGTCATTGTGATCCAGTCTCTGTTATGTTGACCGTCTTTAACCCAGGTTTCGTCCGTCTAAAGAATCGATCTCCAGTCTTCTACGGTCCAGCCAATATGAGCTGAAGCCCATTCTCTGCGCCCCCTTCTAGTTAGTTTGGAGACTGAAGGCTTGTTGTGAGCAGGATGACGCCTGTAACCCCTCTTCTATAATTCGCTTTTGATGACGCGCTCGCTGATATGTAGGTGACTGAATGGCCCAAAGCAAGTTCCATGTAACTCATCCTTCGATTTTCATAAGATTCATTAATGAACTTCTCAATTCCGTCGACAGCCTCAGTTGAGAGTTTCGGTAGACGACCTTTCCTCTTTTTCGGTGTGACAGAGCCGCGGCGTAGCAAAAAATAAACCTGTACCCTGTAAATCCCAAGTTGTGCCGCAATTAGGGATTGGTTTTTACCGGCTTCATACAGAGCCATTATCCAAAGTATTAGCTAAATATCAGTCAAATTCTTCCCTAATTTTACACTTACTTGCAGGCATTGGTCTCTTAACAAGTGTTTGCGTCTAGATGTCAAAGGTGGAGATTGAGGCGGCCGTTATGATTCCATGTCTGGTGTAAATTTAGTAGATATTTAAGTCACTGTCTTCCGAATTAAATACCTTGGCTGAGGTAAGGAGAAAGTTTATTTAAAAAAGCTGAGGATACCTAATACCCAATAGCTAATTATGATAACATGATGTAATATGAAATAGATTAAAGCATCAAGTCTCTCACTCGATGATGACAATGTCGATAATAACGACAATAGTTAAACAAGCCGATGAGTGTGTGAAGAAAGGAGATGTGTGAAGGAAGAGATTTACAGTAAAACCTGTGTAACCCGATATAGTTCCCGGTTTAATTATTGAAAAGCTTCATTGTAATGTTAATATATTTATTTGCAATACTTACACATGCACGAAAATTGGCGTGCATGGGTAAGTATTGCAAATATCAACAGTAATATTATCATGAATATTGTCAATAATTAAACTCGAACCCACTATCGGGTTACACAGGTTTTACTGTAATGATAATAATAATACAGTCGTCCCTTTCTAGCTCGATAGTGGGTCCCGGTGTAAGAGTTGAAAATATTCATTGTAACTTGGATTTTATATTTGTAACACTTACCCTAACAGATCATTTTGCGCGCAGGGGTAAGTATTGC
Organism: Podosphaera xanthii; assembly: GCA_028751805.1. NCBI lineage: Eukaryota > Fungi > Ascomycota > Leotiomycetes > Helotiales > Erysiphaceae > Podosphaera > Podosphaera xanthii. The sequence goes on from JAPWIX010000029.1 coordinate 749,420, forward strand.
AAATGTAAATGGTTGAATTTCAATTCATATTTTCAACACTTATACCGGGACCCACTATCGAGTTAGAGAGGGACGACTGTTGTGGTGTTTATTCGTGCTATGTAGAGTCCAAGACTATTATAACACTAGGGCTCCTCTCTGACCCAGGCCACAACTTCTACAGCGCTCCTATCCCCTTTTACCTCGATCCTAAGATCATTGACCCATGACGGGTAGCCATTTAGCTCAGTAATTACCCGTAGAATTCAACCACCTTTTCTACGGAACATTCAGCTCAAAAAAATTGAAAAAGAGCAGCCATGGAAATTGGTACGCGGGAAAAAGTCTCAAAAAACCTGCATCTCCAGCCAGGCGAGGCCTAGACACCAGAGCCACGAGGTGAATATCCCTATCTGTATCTCCCTAATACCCCTTAGTCCAGATACCCTCCTTATACCAACACGACCAGTGCTCAGGTAGCGGTGCTCTTTCCTCGGGAGACAGTATAATGCCAGAATATGTGTAAATAGTGATTATTCATCTTGTTAAAAATGTTTTACCAGGAATATGATTGGGAACATACTTGTGTGAAGGCAGCTAAGATTGATTTATAGGAAACAAATGCGTGAAGTAGAGGTACTTGATATTGTGTAATATAAAGATGATGAAGATGATATTAATGTGCGGCGAATCTAGGCCTACTTATACTGCCAGAATAATCCGTGCGCTAACAGAGCAAACAATGCAAACATCTAGACTCGTGGGACCCACACCTCGTCTAACTAGTCCCACCACTTCATCCTAGCCTCGGTGGTGTCAACTCATCTGCTGCTTATGCAGCAGTGCCATGTCCACTATGCTCCTAGGCACAACAAAAAAGGGCCAACTTAGTCTGATCCATCACCACCGTGACGGGAGCTGGGTACGCCCCGGAAACTCATCTGGGTGACTTTTCCTTCGTGACCAAGTAATGCGTGTTTCTGTTGGCTCTGAAGATAAACTGCAGGTTCGTAGGGGACACCACGTACAGGTAGATACGCCGTCTTCGTCCCCCGGTACTCGCCTTTCCTCTTTCGTGAAGGTGTATCAGAAATTGTGAGGTGGAAAGTGAGAAAAGGATAAGGATAAAAGTTAGATGAAGATTAGAAAAGTTACTGCCTTTTCAAGAAGTTGTAAAGAGATAAATTATAACGATAAAAACGAGTTCAAAGATGATGAACTTGGTGATGTCAAATCTGGTATTCCTTCTTCTCTGTTCCCCCATAAAGCCTTCTAAGGTACATATATCTATATTCTTCTAGTTTCATGAGCATTCCAGCATTAGAACAAACTGTATTATGTCCGACTCGAAATTGGCATATGAGTCGCTGACTGAAACCTCTGTTGATAAACCAGAGCTGAAACAAAAGTTCTTAACACAAGATGTCGCGTAACTGAGACGTGATGGGATGATGAGCGCGACGTTGAGAAATCGCGACTGAGATAACACGGACGACATAACAACCGATGAAACTAATATTAACGCCCTAATTCCACTCTAGCGTATTTTTTTTTTTTTAAATCATTTTTGCGTATGCAGCCTGATGCTATGACGCGAATGATTACGGAAGATATGTATGTGACGCAGTATGACTCTGTTTGACGTTTGGAACACTCATACTCAGATTTCATTTGCAGATACCACTACGAGAATAACGCCTTACGGCATGTACCCTCTTCCGTGAATACCCACCACAGGGAAAAGCGAGAAAAACCTGTGGCTATCTGAGCATGCTTTCGTCATTCTACGAATACAGTATCACCGCAAGAGAAGTGGTGTGAGGGTCTTGCTGGATTCGAACCAGCTTTCTCCTGTCTCAAGTGGGGCATGGTTCAATCTACCCAGACTCTACTTGGAAGAACGGCCCGGATAGTGTACCACTGCACCATCCGACCCACACTCTAGCGTATGTTTAGAGGTGAAACTTATTTCTCACACTCCTCCCTCAGACTTGGCGATGTAATGAGGCATGATAGAGTCTGAGATGTAATTCTCACAAGGTGTAATCTGATTGCTTCAACATTAATTCCCATTCGTACTTTACTACGTGGTCAGGACACTGTAGCAAACCCCTTTTTTTTAATAAACACATAACTACATTCATGCTTATTTTTGACTCATTTCATGTTGTCATTTACCCGGTGTGACTCCGTGAGCACATCTCGCTGATCTCGGGAGAAGTCCCTACGTTTATATTATCTACTATTCTTTGGGCTTCACACACGCGAAAACTTGACCACATTGTTGCACTGTGACTCATCACAGACAGCAGAAGGTATACATAAACCTGGTCTAACAGTCGTACATTTAAACGAGATATGGACAATAAGACAAATACGTACTTGGAACTAAAAAGATTGCAACAGTACTTCAATTCACATCGCAAATTCCTGGCTGGATTAATCTGTGATCATGGAATCTTGGTCACATTATCCTTGATGGTATGACTTCCAATAAAAAACATTCTTTGACTAGATATCGTCCATATTACCTATATTTTTATATTGAATACCCAGATCTCATCGATCAGAAATATTAGGTGATTATAAATTTCAGAGTTGAGAAAAACTAGCAGTATCTATTCTAATGCTAGTTCAACATTTCCGCTTACATGTACTGGCAAATTAACGGCTTTCTTGTCCTATTCCTTTATACTTACTCTCTGGCAATGTTCAAACTTATCATCAGATTTAGCAACAACATCAAATATGTCGCCTGATTCATCTATGACTGCAGGAAAAGGTTCAGTTGGTGCAATGCAAAACGTTAGTTCAGTTGCACTGAACTAAATTATGGAGAGGCATAGCTTACAGGGCTTAGTCATACGAAAACGCCGACTGCGATTTCGTACAGGCCATAAAAAGTAAGAATCCCTTTTCTCTATGTTGAGATTTAAATAGGGGTATTCTTGAGGATAAATATATCGCGTATCATATTTCTGTCTATCAAACGCTTCGAGAGCATCTCGTGCACCTTCTACAACTCGACTAGCGGGAATGTACTTATCACGGCATTGAAACGCATCAATTTCGCCTGGTTGAAATGTGACAGGAGATATATGGAAGATGACCTGTGGTCTCTTAACTATTATCATTTCGCATCGGTTATACCTTTCGTTTTGCATGAATAGGGCATCAACAATTCTCATATTTGCATCAATGACCAAGGAATAGTACCTGAAGCTTGAGTTAAAATTAAAGGCTTTTCTTGATCAGGTGTGTAGTTGTAGTATTTTGCACCCAGAGAGATCAAGATGAACATACCTGATTCGATATGGCAATCTTTAGTGGGGGCTATTAGCCACATGTAGTAGGGCTCTTCGCCTTGGAACTTCAACCTCCCTTCGTACAAAATCGGATATTTCAAAGATAGATAAATATTTGTTACTTGAAGTTCTTCTCGTGCTTCAATAACACAGTTAATAGCAGTTTGGGTTGGAATGAATTGGCCAGGACATTGAAAGCCACCGTGCAGAGGAGGTACAGAGGTAATTTGACCTCCGAATTCGGCTTCTCTACAATGAGCGTAAATAAGGTTAAGTTTCTTCTATATGACAGCTAGAAATTTGCGATCAGATCTACGAAATGCCGCACAACAAGGAGTCTTAGGCCCTAATTTTAATGTCCGTATACTGGATTATGTGAAAGAACCGCGGTATAACACATCGCCAGTCCACGGTCCGTTTTTAGGATGGATTGGGAGAGGCCACGTTACTATGTTTCTAGTTTCACTAAAGGTAAGAGATCCATCGAACGGAAAGGGCTGAATTTTCTTCTGTCTTAACGTAACCAAATCAGTAGTAGCTTTGATAATTGGAGCTAAGAGCATCTTTCTGCCACAACGAAAGCTCCGTGTCTCATCGAAATGTATCGTCGGTGACCATGTTTTTTTCCGTGAATAGGTATAGGGATACAGTAAAACTTCTGTAACACGATAGTGGGTCCCGGCATAAGTGTCGAAAATATTCATTGTAACTTGCACTTTTAAATTTGCAACACTTACCCTTACAGGTCATTTTGCGCGCAGGGGTAAGTATTGCAAATATAAATGGATGAATTTCAATGAATATTTTCAACACTTATGCCGGGACCCACTATCGTGTTACAGAGGTTTTACTGTATACAGGAGATTAAATGCAAGAAGAAGTAAAAGCATTTGCATCATGGATATGTTAACTGGACAGTAGTGTAGCTAATTTCGTCGTCGAGAAAACGTAGCCACGACGGAGTGTTACGGGATAGATCCCCGAGGCTTATTCTGGCTGCGCCAGAACGTCATTATTCGCCAGGCTGACCGCTAGCGAGGCTGGTATCGCCAAGACCATTATTGGCGAGGCGGATATGTCGATACTCGCAAGGCTGGCCCTTATATTAAAATGGCTGGAATCCGTATTTAACAACACCACTAATCATGAGGTTGGAGATCGCAGTAATAATAGTTACAAGCAGGCTCTATGCAGGGAGCGCAAATGTGTATATATATGAGAAGGGAAATTCGTTCTAAGTTCTTTCAGTAGATTAGAATAATTAACTGATTTTATATTTGGATTTGCTCTGGTGTTTACCACCATCAATTGATCCCGCAACACGGAGGATGAAAAAGACAGCTGATGATAAAGAGACGGAGTGAGTCGGCTTCTTTACGTTGAGGTTTAGCCAATTTGCACAAGAGAGACGGTATCATCAGTCTCACTTCATGAAGTAATTGCCAATCCTTCGAAGAATATCAAAACACGCTAGGGAGCGGGTGAGCATCAGACAATCAGCAATAGTCACATTGGCCCGCATTGAATTGTAAGATGCATTCTCCTAATTAAGAAGCAGATTGAGGATCCGGAACAAACCTCTTCAGGATTTCTCAATCTCGATGTACATGATACTGTACGTGTGAAAGCAAAGTTGATTCCCGGTGACAAATGCGACCCTCCAAAAAATCTCATCCTACGACTTTTAGATCTCGTACAAACAAATTTTGCAGAATTATCATTCTTTGAGAAGATTGAATCACGTAATTCCTCGAAGACCTCCACAGCAACGTCTTGTAGTTATCTGAACGGCAAAAGAATGGAAATTCCTTGTTGTCAGAAGAGTCGTTTTTTGCTCAATTGGAGGACTCTGAATTTGCAAACAACGGAGCCCCGAAGAGACTACAATTACCAGCTATTCCTACTGTGTGTATGTGATTGACGACCAACATCAGTTGATGAGCACGACTATAGCGACCGATACAAAATATTGCCATTGCTCTTATTTGTTTGTATCATGTCAATTGTTCATTTAATGATGATTAATGGTCCTGTGCTCGACACATGTGCATATTAGCCAGGATAACATCAAGATTTGATTTCCAAGCGCGGAACAGTATGCGAAGAAAATAAAGACTATATCAATTATCAGTAGCTCGGGTGGAAATTTGCCTCGAAAGCGGTCCTGTTAATTTGTCCTCAATTGAACGCAAAGACATGATTCGGTGCGTGTAGATTTCCAGGTTTCCAGAATTGGCGGTTCTGGACGTCGCAGGAGATATGCGACATGCAAGTTGGTCCTGAAGATTTATTTCCTTATAGTAATTACAATTGACAGAGCTTATCATTGTTTTCTGGTCTTGATCTTTAGTACATAAAGGATGCGAAGGAATGGGATGCGCTCGAGGATGTGTTCCCCATAACCATTTCCCAGGTTCTTCCCCACCAAGATCGATACTACGCCCGTATTTTCTCGTTGGAAATCGCTTTCAATCTTCTCGAGATCACTGCAGCGAGGACAGAGCAACAATCGATGTCAAAAGCCAATGGCAGGACAAGGACACAATCGTATTCAAAAACATCAAATCTTACGAAATGAGTATAATGTGTAAATGCGTCTTTTTTTTAGATCAGCCTTGCGAATGCAGCCTAGTCCGATGACGCGGATGATTACGGAAGAAACGCAAACCGACTCTGTTTGACGCTTTGAGCACTCAGACTAAGATTTCATTTGCAGATACCACCACGAAGTTAACTCTCACGACATATATTCTCTTCCATAGATACTCATCGCAGGGAAATGCGAAAACTTCCAGGGTTATCTAAATTTGCTTTCGTCATCCCAGGAATTCGATATCACCGCCAGAAATGTTGTGTGAGGGTCTTGCTGGATTCGTACCAACTTTCTTCTGTCTCAGGTTACGCAACTGTCCAGGCAACTCAGACACTATTTGGGAGAGCGGCCTGGATGGTATACCACTGTACCAACCGACCTACGTAATTACGTAAGAGGCCTGTCTCAATCGGACGTGCTAAACGGACAGTCCCAAATGCTCGCTGGACGTCCCTGCAAGTAGATTGCGCTTCCACGCTAACCAAATCTGCATTGATCAGCGATCTCGTCAAATATTTTTTGCGCTACTCCAAATTTGGTCACTATCGTTACAAGTATAGTAGTTACCATGACAACTTAGAGCCCGTGTTTAACAAACATAACATAAAGATACCATTTAGAAATATTGGTCGTGGAATTGCCTTAATAACTTTTGCAAATCGTCCAATTCTATATTCCAATTTCATCTTCCTCACCTCCAACTTCGCCTCACTTATTGAACTCCAAATTACAATGGCTGAACTGAACTTTCATGCGCTATCAGCATCAATCAAAATATCTCAAGATACTAATGAAAGAGGTATTTTTCCCTTTCTTTCTACTAAAATATATATTGGCTGATTTCTCCAGGAATGGTTACCGGAAGTGCTCTTTTAGAGGCCCATGATGGGCATCAAAGTATACCAAATAATGAGGATACCCGTATGCTAAGCTCCCTAAAACTAATTCATTTATGGCAAAATTTCCACTAATACGCAATTTCTTCAGTCGAGACCCAGTGCGGAAGTATGGAAGAAATAATTGGTGTCCGGATCGACCAAATGGAGGACTGTAAGAGAGCTGTCGAGCACCTAGCTAACGATAATGGATTTGCGACAGTCCTCCATTTGGTCGATTCGGACACCAATTATTTCTTCCATACTTCCGCACTGGGTCTCGACTGAAGAAATTGCGTATTAGTGGAAATTTTGCCATAAATGAATTAGTTTTAGGGAGCTTAGCATACGGGTATCCTCATTATTTGGTATACTTTGATGCCCATCATGGGCCTCTAAAAGAGCACTTCCGGTAACCATTCCTGGAGAAATCAGCCAATATATATTTTAGTAGAAAGAAAGGGAAAAATACCTCTTTCATTAGTATCTTGAGATATTTTGATTGATGCTGATAGCGCATGAAAGTTCAGTTCAGCCATTGTAATTTGGAGTTCAATAAGTGAGGCGAAGTTGGAGGTGAGGAAGATGAAATTGGAATATAGAATTGGACGATTTGCAAAAGTTATTAAGGCAATTCCACGACCAATATTTCTAAATGGTATCTTTATGTTATGTTTGTTAAACACGGGCTCTAAGTTGTCATGGTAACTACTATACTTGTAACGATAGTGACCAAATTTGGAGTAGCGCAAAAAATATTCGACGAGATCGCTGATCAATGCAGATTTGGTTAGCGTGGAAGCGCAATCTACTTGCAGGGACGTCCAGCGAGCATTTGGGACTGTCCGTTTAGCACGTCCGGTCTCAATGCAAAGTAGTTCATCCTACTCAACGCTAATATGATCGGTACTAAACCAAAACCCAAGATTCCCAGGGTCGCGATTAACTCCAAGCAGGCTCCACAGGGTACCAGGAGAAAAATGTCCAAATTGCATGCAGTTTTGCAGCCCTCAGGATTATGACTAGATAGAGTTAATTTTGTATATTGTTGCCCTTCTAATTACAGTCTCAATCTGTTGAATAAACGCTTACTGTGAACAATCTCTAGGGCTACAACACTGCGCAAGGGCCCAGGGTCAGGAGAACGCAAGATGAACGAAAGTCATGTGCTCTGTAATTGAAATTTTATTCTGACGGAATAAGCCTATATTACTTTCTAATCTACGTTCACTCAGCTCTGAGCACCTCTACATGGATAGCAAGCGCGACTAGCGGCCGCGTTGCTTAAGTCGAAGCTGTTGATATATTTATCATGGAGATAAAATATGAGGTAGTCTCAGGAAATGTTCAATATCCGAAAAATAATCGGGTTTGAATGCATTAAGGATCCAATTAAAGTTAACGCCACACTGAAATATAATTACAAAACATGAATGATTTCTACCCACGCAAAACTTTACTCCACCCACCAAAACTTCGATCAACGACCTGAAAAGATTTGCACCTTCTGCCTCAGACTTCTAGACTCGTCGTACCCCCGAGAGCACTCTACTTGTTGTTAGTCACAAACCTCATAAAACATTACCTACAACAAATACAAGGAAAATTATGCCACTCACCATTGTTCGATACTCAGTTATGAACCCCGAGGAAACAGTGGCGGTGGTGATGGTAGCCACTGTCGCAGCAACAGTTTCAATACTAGCTGTGACGGGTGGGAGAATTGTTTTTACACCCTAGTCAACACTGTTAGGCACTGTACCAATTTCATTTTTTTGAACCTTTGGTTCTCAAGTTCACCGACTCACCCGAAAGCTCCGTGGATTAATATTATTACTGGTTTGGGCAAGTTTGCTTGTCCCATCTTCCGTGTTCGAGTCCTTTAACTCAGCTCCTGCCGTTTCCTTACTCGTAGAGTACACCGGAGCCATAGTAGTGACAGTTTCTTCTGTTTTTGGCTTGAGCTTGGCAACCTCAGCTTCCTTGCCCTCTTTCATACTGTGATGGCAGTTCTTCGGCAGCAACGACGGCAAAGCATGGGCGAGCATTCCACCAATTACACCACCGATCATATTTGGCACGATTATAGCGGCCGCTTTGGCGATAGGATGGTGTTTTGATGGTGGGCTTGGTTTCGGAACACTCGCTGCTTGACCTCCAAAATTTACTGCAATAACCTTCGGCAGGCCGAGCCTCTCACCGAAAGATTTCGACGGTGGCGGGGTCGGATTTTGAAAAGCAGATGCCTAAAACATCCAGGTTAATTTGGAAGTGCAAGAAACTTGATAAGACTTACCGAATCAATACTGGGGGGCATGTATTGCATTTCTGGATTATCAAACTCCGATGGCGGTCGACTCACTGAACGCTGATCGGCGTCGGGCATGCTGAACTCTGGAAGATCGAATTTTGGCAGTTGGAATTTCTTTGGAGACCCACTCGAAGATGAGCCCTCTGTATCAATAACTGGCGGATCTACCCCAAATTCAGCTCGAAACCGAGATGCGAAATCTTCTGGCGGTGGACTATTGAAACCAGGTAATGATCGACGCCGAAGAGCCCGCTGCTTTGACACACCGTAGTTGTCAACGTTGATAGTAATTTCCACGCACTTAAACTCCGGAGCGATAGGAACACTATAAATGTTCCATTCTGTTTCCGAAGCAGAGCATGCGTAGAAATTTGGGTCGTTGTTGCATGACAGTACACCGTTCTCTTCAATTGAAAATCCCAGGAATGTGACTTCATTCTCGTCGCACTGCAGCTGTCGAGTCGCGGCTAATGATCTGGTCAGCACAAAACATTGAGAACAGAGATCATCATCAATGAAAGGATGTCTTTTGATGAATACTCACGAGTCAAGATACATTGGGAGCCATTCGAGTCGATCAAATGGCCATTGTCGATATGGAAATTTGCCGGAGTATGATTTTCGCCAACCCTCAATTGGCCATTCTTTGATTCCCAAACAGGCCCTGAAATGCCTCCGGAGACGGCAAGACCAAACGAACAGCCATCGGAAGCGTAAGTGATGGCTGCTGTAATCAATAAGAAAATAAGTTGAAACATATTGATTTTAAACTTAGTAATGTATGAATTGGTTGATAGTTGGAGCGTCCAGTGGAGGCTCGAGGGACCTCTTATATATGACTCCTGAGAGAAATATATGGGCCTCTACAATTTCTAATCAAATAGATAACAGTGCGAAGATGTGAGATTTTGGCGTATTCTTTCCAACTAACGAATATGATAGTAAGAGTTGAGCTAATAAGAAAACTAGACACGATTTCGTTCATGTTAGGCATCACGGTCTTGAAACTACCAATATAACACACATCTTCTGAAAATAAATGTTTTTCAAAACTCAAATCTGACAGCATTTAGATAGACAGTTTTTTGTTGAGCTAACATTAATTATGCAGAAACTCGAAAATTCTAGAGAGGCTTGACGATAATACAAGGTTAGACCCAAAGTAAGACTGATTTTGATTGAGGATCTAGCACGCAATAGATGACTCTTTTCATGGTAGTTAAGATGCTGATAGTGTCCAAAAATCAGGAATCAGCTCTGAATTGCAGACTAAACCCTAGTTCACACAAGATTTGCCACAAATATAGAGAAGCTAAACGCTTCGTAAGAATTTGGGGAAGTTTGTAATTCTTTTTTCAAGGGATTTGATAATTTTTACTAATGAAAAGGAATGATCCACTCAGGATTCTGTTTTCAGTAACGATTATTGCTTCTGGTAGTAAATATTTTACAAACATAGCCCCTATAACTCTAGGGGTCTCTTCAATAAGAAAGTGCCAGTATTTCTCTCTTACGTCCTGTCATATTCTCATTCGATACTAGAATACTTTTAATTTCTATAATACAGAAATAATAGAGCTCAACATATTCCAAATCATGATGAGTGAAAAAAGTCTCGTGATGTTAGACGGGTAAGACGCTAATAGTTTTCCTTTATTATACGAGTAATGTATGTAGAAAAGTTTAAAAATTATGGAAAATTTAGACAGTAAGCTCTAACAATATTTGGTGAACAGTCAGCTTGGGGTAAGCCCTAGATATTGTCGTTTTCAGCAAGCTTTCGGCGGCGTAACCTCACCCGATAGTTTCTTGTGTGATTGTTAATTTTGTTCCGACCACCACTGGTTGAAGACGTTAGTATAAGTACAATGGTCGATAAGTTAATTGTAGTGGAACGCTGACTACAATAATCTACGCTTCCCGACATCCAAATTATCGGGTCTGCAATTATGGAATATCGTTATATCAAGGGTTAGTCAAGCGAGAACTTCTAGTGATTCCGGTACACGCCTATCGACAAGTACGAGTTGATGTCTGTACGAATGACCTTACTGTAAGGGCCTTAACATAGTATCAGTCCAATCCCTTCTCTATCTTCTTCTTCTATCTATAATTTTTATTAATGATCAGTTGATTTGAAGATCCAAAATTAAGGTGACAAGCTGATTGGTTTGGGAGGTAGGGAGAGGCGGCAATAAGTGAAGACGATTGAAAATAATATGGCAGTCTGATTTGCCGCCGCGATACGGTGAGGGCTGCACATCTGGCTAATGGTATTGGACTTGATTTGATTTCAATTAACCCGTTCAGGTACCCAATGGGCCCATGCAGGTGTCTAACTTTTTATTTACACAGGAGGAAACCTTTCGGTAAAAACCCCCTAAACCTACCTGGTAAGAGTCTGCTGGTTTTTGAAATTAACCTCAAGGAAGTGCGATGTACTGTTCTGCCCAGTACGGATATCTTCACGTCAAACTCCTACTCCTCGCCTCATATTTTTCCTCCTCTCGCTCCTTCACCTCTCTTTCCACTTCCCCAGCCAATCGAAACTGCTCTAACCATCCCTGGTCTAAGATCCACTGCGTTATTCTTCCAATATCTTCCGGGTTGTTCATCATTTCTTCGAAAGATCGGCTCTTGGACTTTCTCCACACCTCCGTTCTTCCTTTGGCCCATTGAGGGCAGGCCATGATCGCATGTTTGACGTTTTGCGAACGATATCCGCACAGACAGTTTGGACTGTCAACTCCAGGGACTTTTCTTCGGTACAGATAAGATTTGAGCCCGATGTGCTCGCAAGGGTATTGGACTATTTTTTTTTTTTTAAATCATTTTAGCGTATGCAGGCTAAGGCTATGACGCGAACGATTACGGAAGATGTGTATGTGACGCCGTATGACTCAGTTTGACGATTGAGACACACATACCCGGATTTCATTTGCAAATACCACGATGAGTACGAAGCTTTACGAAATATACACTCTTGCGTGAATACTTGCCACAAGGGCAAAAGTGAGCAAAACCTGTGGTTGTCTAAGTATGCGTTTATCATCTTACGAATGCAATATCACCACGTGAGAAATAGTGTGCGGGGGGACGAAGACGGCGTTTCTACCTGAACGTGGTGTCCCCTACGAACCTGGAGTTTATCTTCAGAGCCAACAGAAACATGAAATACGTAGTCACGGAGGAAAAGTCACTCAAGTGAGTTTCCGGGTTGTACCCAGCTCCCTTTATGATAGTGATGGATCAGAATAAGTTGACACTTTTTACCAAGATCAATTCTACTGTGAAGAGATATTCTTGCATTATACTGTCTCTCGAGGAAAGAGCGCCGCTACCTAAGCTCTGGTGGTGTTGGTATAAGGAGGGTATCTGGACTATGGGGTATTAGGGAGATATAGATGGGAATTTGCGCCGTGTGTGGCACTGGTGACAAGGCCCCGCCTGACTGGGGTTACAGAATTTTTGAGACTTTTTCCCGCGTACCGGTTTCCATGACTGCTCTTTTTCAATCTTTTTCGAGCAAAAGGTTCCGTAGTGTCAGGACCGGTCTGCGGGTGCAGGATGGGTCGAGGCGAGAGAGGTAGAAGACGAGGCAAGATCGTAGGAGACCGCGAGGTGGTGACATCCACTGAGGATGCGAGGCGAGAAGTGACGACAGTCACTGAGAAAGGAGGCAAGGGTTTGTTGTTACATTCGATCGTCTACGGAAAGAAAGAAAACAAAGCGTGGAGAACTCCAAGCAATCACAATCCTACAATTAAATACATAAATATTAGGTAAGTGAAGCTTGACAATTTTCCCTCAGGCATTAAGTTCCCAGAATCCTTGCACGTAGAAAAGGTGTTTGAAATTTACGGGTAATTACTAAGCTAAATGGCTACCCGACATGGGTCAACGTATCGACGATCTTAGGCTCGGGGTAAAGGGGGATAAGGATGTTGTAGTATGTGTGGCTTGGGTCAGAGAGGTTTCTTAGTGTCATAATGGTCTTTGACTCTACATAGCACGAATAAACACAACTACAAGCTAGTGGTGTGCGGGTCTCGCTGGATTCGAACCAGCTTTCTCCTGCCTCAAGTGGGGCAAGTGTCCAAGCTGCCTAGACTGTGCTTGAGGGGACGCCCCGGATAAAGTACCTCCGCACCGTCCCACCCTTCTTTTATATGTATTTGAATTTGAATTTGATTTCATTTAACCCGTTCAGGTACCCTAGAGCCCATGCAGGTGCTATAACTTGAGTATATTTACATAGGAGGAAACGTCACGGTAAAAACCCCCCAGAACTGCAATTTGTCATCTCTTTGTTTACAATTTTTTCCTTCGAAAAGTGCGTTTGACTGTTCGTTCAGTGTGGATATCGTCTTATCCCTTGCCTGCTCTAGTCTTCATTTCCTTCATTACGGCTTCAACTTGACTAACAAGTCAAAACTGTTCCAACCAACCTTCATTAAATATCCACATTGTAATCCTAGCCACGTCTGCCGGTCTGTTGATCACGGCTTCGAACGACGTATCTTTTAACTTTCGCAGGTTTTCCCCTTGTTCTTTCGCCCATTGCGGACACGTCATAATTATATGTCTGACGTTTTAGGACGGATATCCACACTGACATTTTGGGCTATCAACTCCGGGTACTTATCTTCAGTGCAGATAAGAGTTGAGCCCAATGTGCTCGCTTCTTATCTGCATTGCTATGCTGCTCTATGCCCTGCTAAGGTTTTGGTGAATTTCAGATGGCGTCCCCTTCAAGTTCATCCTGTTTCGTCCTGTATATTGGTCGACTTTTATGTATGATGATTTCCAGGTCTCAGGGTTCACAGGCGTTGGATGTCCAGATTTCTTCTGACATGTCCATGAATGTTCCCATTCTCGGAATGCTGCTATCTTCACAGCCACCTTTTGCCGGCCTGTATCCTCTTCTCTACCGCATATTCGGATCCATTCGGCCATATCTTTGCTCCTGTTCTTGGCATGAATCTCATCCCTCCCTTGAACGGGCAGCTTAATTCGATTACATGCCAAAGTTTTTATCTTTCGAACTGGTAGCTTGTCTGATAGTCCGGCGTGTTAGACTCTCCTTTGCTTCAGATAGAGCTCTATAGGGAGCACCGAGGTTTCATGCTCGAGTAATCTACTACTTGTAGATTTATATGCACCTGTGACCAACTTTAAGCATTTTCTCTGAACACTTCTTAAAGGTTTAACTATCCTTTCGGGTATTTTACCCCCTGGCCCGGCCTCGGCCCAAATCTGGGACCCATACGTGAGGGCCGGTCTCACTAACGTGCTGTACAACAGCTTTGACTTCTTAAATGTCGCTCCCCAGGTAGACTGTGCCAATCTGCTAATTGACTGTACCTGGGTGTGCGACTTTTACTCAACTTTCTTTATGTGGGCGCCCCAATTTAACTTGGGGTCGAAATAAATCCCGAGGACTCGGAGAAGACTGTGCAGAGGTTCGATGTCCCTGTATACTTACTGTTGCTTCGAGATTGTGGCGCTTTCTTGCACGAGTAAAGTGCATCAACTGGTATTTCTCCGGTGCAAATCTAACTCCATTCCTCCTTGCCCACTCTTCGCAGACTTCGTGCTTCTCCTCCAGCTTCCTGCAATTCTCCTCAGTAGAACTTGACCATGTTAGTATATTCGTGTCATCTACGAACCCTACGACTGCGGTAGATGACGTTTGCAGCAATGGTGAGAGTGTGCTGGCGAAAAACAGAAAGAGAATTGGAGACAGAGACGATCCTTGAGGTATTCCTGTACTGGTGGATATCTGCTTTCCTTTGAATGATCCCAAAACTGTTGATGTCGTCCTCTCTTCTAGAAATGACTCCACAAAATTACAAATCCACTTTGGGATCTCTTTCTCTCGGAGGTTGTGAATAAGTCTTTTGCGAAAGACGTTGTCGAATGCTCCTGAAATGTCAAGATTCAGAAGTGACGCCACCTTTTCCTTATCTTTTCCCCAAATGGTGTGAATCTGCTCAGTTAGAAGTTCAACTGCCGAGATCGTAGATCTCTTAGGTCGAGCCCCGATCTGTTCTTCGGGCAGAAGGTTATGCTCCTCTGCCGCTTTGGAGATACGATTTGCCACCAGTTTCTCGAGAAGTTTACCCATAGTGTTAAGTAGTGCTATAGGTCGATATGGCTTTGGCGTATCGTATGTCGGCTTTTGCGGTTTTCTAATCACGATAGTTGTTGACTCTTTGAACACTTTTGGGTGGTACCCAATCGCAAGGCAAGCATTAAATAACTCCGCCAAAGCTTTACTGAGCATAGAGCTGCAATACTTAAGAAATGGATTCGGGATCCCGTCCGGACCTGGGCCTTATCGTTTGGTAACCTTCTCAGAATTTCTTCGATTTCGGCGTGAGTAATGACCTTAGGAATATTTTGCAGTTCCTCGGGGTAGATGGTTCCTTCGATATTTCCAGTATCTGCGGCCTCTGCCCCGGGAAAAATATGTTGCGCCATAATTTGAGCTTTTTCGTGAGCTTCGGTGTGAACAGTTCCGTTTATGCTCTTAATGTCTGGGATTTGTGGTAATTTATGCTTTTCCTCCGATTCTTTCCTTGCCCACCTGGCGAGTTTCCAGATTTTTGTCAGGTTTTGAGCCGCCTCTGAAACTGTAGCCCTCCAGCCGATATTTTTAGCCTTCTTAATTTGTGACTTTTTTGCACTAGTAGATTTCAAATAATCTACCCAGCTTTCTTCGGTGCCCAGAATTTTCCACTCCCTTCTTGCCTTTCGAGTGTCTTTTACTGCCTCGGAACATTTGTTGGTCCAGTATGGTTTGGCAAATCTGGATGGCCTAGCTTTAGGGATGGTTTCATTGACTGTGTTCTGAATAGCTTTCGTAATCGAAATAACCCTTTGATCGATCGCCTCACTGGAATCTAGACAGGGCTTCTGTAGGTCGAGATCTCGAAGTTTGGCGGCCAATTCTCTGTTCACCTCGGGCCAGTCAGCTTTTTTCCATTGTGGACGAGGCTCCTGGGTTTCCGATATGACCGATTGCATTAGCTGCTGAGTCGATATAGGGGTATGATCTGAGAATGCTTCAAGCTCTTCATCTGGCTGGCAAGTAGTGACGGTCTCTTCGAGTTCCTTGGAAATAAAAACGAGATCTAGTGTACTCTGGCTTCTCATGTTGTTCCATGTTATTGTGCCCTCAGGAAGTATCAATTCCAAATCCCCATTTCCAAGCATTTCAATTAAATCTTCTGCTAGATTATGGTGCTATAGTACTGCTTTGCCTCCCCATCTCGGATGATGTAGGTTAAAGTCTCCTAGAAGGATATGTTTGCCTTCTTTTGAAAGAAGCTCTGGAATGAACTTGATCGTCCCGCTGACTCTGCTGCTATGGGATAGAGGTAGGGGCCCTTTGAACACTAGCCTTGTAGACCGCGAAGCTAGGACACGACCCTTTCTGCCATGAACTGTGTGCCTTGCCACATTTGCATCACTACTCAATCTGGACATTTCTTGGGCCTTCGACACTGTGTCTCACGAAAGACTGATCCACAACCTGAGGAAAAAAGGGATACCGAAATGGACTACTCGATCCATAGAATCCTTCTTAGAAGATAGAACCACCTCGTTGGTCCTCGGATCATTCAAAGGAGACCAGATTCCCACTACTACTGGAATACCTCAAGGGTTCTCGCTTTCTCCAATCCTCTTCCTGTTCTTTGTCAGCACACCCCTCCTGCCGTTACAACCACCCACTTCTACAGCTGTAGGATTTGTCGACGACACCAACATATTGACATGGTCTAATTCGACTGAGGAAAACTGCCGAATGCTTAAAGAACAGCATCGGATCAGTGAGTCATGGGCAAAAAGGCACGGAGTGAAGTTTGCGCCAGAAATATATCAACTAATGCACTTCTCACGAGCAAGAAAAAGGCACAACATGAAAGCGACCATCGCCATCCAGGGCCACACTACCATGCCCCAATCTTCTCTTCGAGTATTAGGCGTCTACTTCGACCCAAAGCTTAACTGGAGTGGACATATAACGAAGGCTCAACAAAAATCAGTGACTCAGATACAGTCGGTAAGTAGACTAACACATTCGTCGTGGGGAGCAACCTTCCACAAAGCAAAGCTACTATAAAGTGCGATAGTCAGGCCGGCCCTTACGTATAGATCCTCTACTTGGGCCGAGTACGGGAGAACGGGGAACATCCTCGAAAGGACAGTCAAACCTCTGAAGTCGATTCAGAGAAAATGCTTACTCAGTATTACAGGAGCATACAAGACTACCAGCACGACAGTGTTGGAACATGAGATCTCCATCGTACCGATGGAGATCTATTTAAAGAATAGAAGGGTGCAGCACGCCGGGCTCACTCGCAACTCACCGGTCCAAAAGATCATAGAAAAGACCTGTCAGATGATTAGGCGACAAGCAAGAGGAGGTCAAAATCGCAGATCTCTATCTAAGGAAAGCGATAGAGAAGAGTGGGTTAGAATCTACGATGGGCAAGGGTCCATCAAGAGACAGAAAGAGATGGGAAAGGCGGCCGCTTTCCAAGAGTGGGCGAACTCTTGGTCTCATCAAACCTGGAACATCGCTCTAAGACATAGAGCCACAGCTGACCCCGAAATCTGGGGAGCAGTCCAGTTTATTACAGTTAAATCAACCGGTAGGAAAAAGGTAAGTTTTAGAGGCACACTATGCGCGACCCACAAAAACCTCAAAAGGGCCCAAAGTAGTCTAGCCACGCAGATAAGAAGCGAGCATATTGGGCTCAATTCACATCTGTACAGAAGAAAAGTCCCCGGAGTTGACAACCCAGGATGACCATGTGAATACATATCGCAAAACGTCAAACACATGATAATAGCCTGCCCCTTATGGTCCAAAGGGAGAACAAAAGTCTGGCAAAATGCCAAAAACCGGTCATTTGAAGCAATGATGAGCAACCCTGAAGATGTTGGAAGAATCACACAGTGGACCTTGGAACACGGACGGATAGAACAATTTCGACTGGCCGGGGAAGTTAAGGCACAATTAATGCAGAGGGAAGACTCACGAAGGAACCAAAGGGGTAGGTAATTGACGATATGTTAGCCATACTGGGCATAGCAGTGTAAACGCACTTCCTGAAGGAGACCCTGGGAAAACCGAGGAAAAATGTAAAGAATTAATCAGGCAAGGCCGAGGGGCTTTCACCGGGAGGTTTCCCCTCAAGTAAATATTATGGTACGCAGATTCCTGCGTGGGCTATTAAAAGCGCCAAATTAGGTCAATTGAATCAAATTCAAATAATAATCATATAAGGAATTATGCATGATGCACAACAGAATACAAGTTTATGTAGATACGGATGTAGTCGTATTTTTTACGTGTACATTATTCTGTTACCTGAGCTCTTAATTGCACCAGTATATGGAACGATAAAGTGTCGGATAGTGCAGTTGTAGATTTTCCGGACCGTTCTCCAGAGTAGAGTCTGGATACATGCTCCACTTGAGACAGAAGAGAGCTGGTTCGAAGACAGCGAGATCCTCACTCCACTTCTCTCGCGGTGATACTGTATTCGCGGGATGACGTAAGTATGATTAGGTAAACATGAATTTTTCTCGCTTTTCCTCATGTGGCGAGTATTCACGCAAGAGTGTACATTTCGTAAGACTTTGTTCTCATATTGGTATTTGCAAATAAAATCCGGGTATGTGTGTCTCAATCGTCAAACTGAGTCATACGGCGTCACATACACATCTTCCGTAATCATTCGCGTCATAGCCTTAGCCTGCATACGCTAAAATGATTTTAAAAAAAAAAGATAGTCCAATACCCTTAGCCAGGTGTGCGGCCCTCACCGCATCGCAGCGGCAAATCAGACTGTCATATTATTTTCAATCGTCTTCACTTATTGCCGCCTCTCCCAACCTCCCAAACCAATCAGCTTATCACCATAATTTTGGATCATCAAATCAACTGATCATTAATAAAAATTATAGATAGAAGAAGAAGATAGAGAAGGGATTGGACTGATACTATGTTGAGGCCCTTACAGTAAGGTCATTCGTACAGACATCAACTCGTACTTGTCGATAGGCGTGTACCGGAATCACTAGAAGTTCTCGCTTGACTAACCCTTGATTTAACGATATTCCGTAGTTGCAGACCCGATAATTTGGATGTCGGGAAGCGTAGATTATTGTAGACAGCGTTCCACTACAATTAACTTATCGACCATTGTACTTATACTAACGTCTTCAACCAGTGGTGGTCGGAACAAAACTAACCATCACACAAGAAACTAGCGGGGGAGGTTACGCCGCCGAAAGCTTGCTAAAAACGAGAATATCTAGGGCTTACCCCAAGCTGACTGTTCACCAAATATTGTTAGAGCTTACTGTCTAAATTTTCCATAATTTTTAAACTTTTCTACATACATTACTCGTATAATAAAGGAAAACTATTAGCGTCTTACCCGTCTAACATCACGAGACTTTTTTCACTCATCATGATTTGGAATATGTTGAGCTCTATTATTTCTGTATTATAGAAATTAAAAGTATTCTAGTATCGAATGAGAATATGAGAGGACGTAAGAGAGAAATACTGGCACTTTCTTATTGAAGAGACCCCTAGAGTTATAGGGGCCATGTTTGTAAAATATTTACTACCAGGAGCAATAATCGTCATTGAAAACAGAATCCTGAGTGGATCATTCCTTTTCATTGGTAAAAATTGTCGAATCACTTGAAAAAAGAGTTACTAACTCCCCCAAATTCTTACGAAGCGTTTAGCTTCTCTATATTTGTGGCAAATCTTGTGTGAACTAGGGTTTAGTCTGCAATTCAGAGCTGATTCCTGATTTTTGGACACTATCAGCATCTTAACTACCATGAAAAGAGTCATCTATTGCGTGCTAGATCCTCAATCAAAATCAGTCTTACTTTGGGTCTAACCTTGTATTATCGTCAAGTCTCTCTAGAATTTTCGAGTTTCTGCATAATTAATGTTAGCTCAACAAAAAAGTGTCTATCTAAATGCTGTCAGATTTGAGTTTTGAAAAACATTTATTTTCAGAAGATGTGTGTTATATTGGTAGTTTCAAGACCGTGATGCCTAACATGAACAAAATCGTGTCTAGTTTTCTTATTAGCTCAACTCTTACTATCATATTCGTTAGTTGGAAAGAATACGCCAAAATCTCACATCTTCGCACTGTTATCTATTTGATTAGAAATTGTAGAGGCCCATATATTTCTCTCAGGAGTCATATATAAGAGGTCCCTCGAGCCTCCACTGGACGCTCCAACTATCAACCAATTCATACATTACTAAGTTTAAAATCAATATGTTTCAACTTATTTTCTTATTGATTACAGCAGCCATCACTTACGCTTCCGATGGCTGTTCGTTTGGTCTTGCCGTCTCCGGAGGCATTTCAGGGCCTGTTTGGGAATCAAAGAATGGCCAATTGAGGGTTGGCGAATATCATACTCCGGCAAAATTTTATACCAGCAATAGTCATTTGATCGACTCGAATGGCTCCCTATGTATCTTGTCTCGTGAGTATTCATCAAAAGACATCCTTTCATTGATGATGATCATTGTTTTCAATTTTTTGTGCTGACCGAATCATTAGCCGCTGCTCGGCAGCTTCAGTGCAACGAGAATGAAGGCGAATTCCTGGGGTTTTCGATTGGAGAGAACGGTGCACTGTCATACAACAAAGACCCAAATTTCTACGCATGCTCTGCTTCGGAAACAGAATGGAACATTTACAGTGTTCCTTTAGCTCGGGAGTTTAAGTGCGTGGAAATTACTATCAACGTTGACAACTACGGTGTGTCAAAGCAGCGGGCTCTTCGGCGTCGATCTTTACCTGGTTTCAATAGTCCACCGCCAGAAGATTTCGCATCTCGGTTTCGAGCTGAATTTGGGGTAGATCCGCCAGTTATTGATACAGAGGGCTCATCTTCGAGTGGGTCTCCAAAGAAATCCCAACTGCCAAAATTCGATCTCCCAGAGTTGAGCATGCCTGACGCCGATCAGCGTTCAGTGAGTCGACCGCCATCGGAGTTTGATGATACAGAAATACAATACTTGCCCCCCAGTATTGATTCGGTAAGTCTTATCAAGTTTCTTGCACTTCCAAATTAACCTGGATGTTTTAGGCATCTGCTTTTCGAAATCCGACCCCGCCACCGTCGAAATCTTTCGGTGAGAGGCTCGGCCTGCCGAAGGTTATTGCAGTAAATTTTGGAGGTCAAGCAGCGAGTGTTCCGAAACCAAGCCCACCATCAAAACACCATCCTATCGCCAAAGCGGCCGCTATAATCGTGCCAAATATGATCGGTGGTGTTATTGGTGGAATGCTCGCCCATGCTTTGCCGACGTTGCTGCCGAAAAACGGCCACCACAGTATGAAAGAGGGCAAGGCAGCTGAGGTTGCCAAGCTCAAGCCAAAAACAGACGAAACTGTCAATACGATGGCTTCAATATACTCTGCGAGTAAGGAAACGGCAGGACCCGAGTCAAAAGACACGAAGACGGAAGGTGGGACAAGCAAACTTGCCCAAACCAGTAATAATATCAATCCACGGAGCTTTCGGGTGAGTCGGTGAACTTGAGAACCAAAGGTTCAAAAAAATGAATTTGGTACAGTTCCTAACAGTGTTGACTAGGGTGTAAAAACAATTCTCCCACCAGTGACAGCTGGTACAGCAACTGTTGCTGCGACTGTAACTACCATCACCACCGCCACCGCTTCCTCGGGGTTCAAAACTGAGTATCGAACAATAGTGAGTGGCATAATTTTCCTTGTATTTGTTGTTGGTAATCTTTTATGAGGTTTGTGATTAACACTTAGTAGAGTGCGCTCAGGGGTACGACGAGTCTAGAAGTCTGAGGCAGAAAGTGCAAGTCTTTTCAGGTCGTTGATCGAAGTTTTGGTGGGTGGAGTAAAGTTTTGCGTGGGTAGAAATCATTCATGTTTTGTAATTATATTTCAGTGTGGCGTTAACTTTAATTGGATCCTTAATGCATTCAAACCCAATTATTTTTCGTATATTGAACATTTCCTGAGACTACCCCATATTATATCTACTCTCATGATAGGGTATTGTTCGTTGATCCGCTTCTTATAGGGTACAGGGGTTAAAGCGGGGATAAAGTGGAGATAAAGTGGTGATATTCCAGGTTACCTCACGATAGATCCACAGTATCCCTGTTAGCTTCAAATTTTAAAATCTTATGGCCTAAGGCATAAGAGATATGCATCTGTATATGAAGTCCAACGCCCACCTTCATGCCTGCACCTTTCTTCACTCGCGCACACCTGTGGTCGTTTCGTTTAAATCATTGTCAGCTATTTACTATTATTTTGCTCAACGGCATACTTTTATTTCATTCATCTATCTAATTTTTACTTCATGTGAGTGCATCTGAACCTTAAGTCAACTACTTTAGAAGATTTTAATTTACTGTACTAGATTGCCGCAAAGATGGATTCACCTCAACAACCTTCTCCATCATCAGCATCTCCTACTTATGCAAAACGCCTAACACAAACTCAACGTATTCAAGTAAGTCTGAAATCTACAAATTGATAAGGTTAAGAGAGTAACATGTGCAGGTTAGAACCTTGGCCAGTGAGGGACACAGTTACGTCAAAATCTCTCAACGCCTTGGGATTACATGGCGACAGGTACAATACACCATGAGCGTTGAAAATACCGAGCCTCAGTACTCCAGTGGTAGGCCACCTATTCTAAGTAGTTCCCAGGTCGATGAAATAGAATTTTTCGTCTGTTTATCATCGGAAAATCGTCGGATGTCATTTTTCCAACTTGCACATTTTATATTTCGGCACTTTGGTGTGAGCGAGAATGTGATCCGACGTGAACTGGCAAAGAGGGGATATGCACGCAGGATTGCACGATTAAAACCTCCTATCTCTTCAGTCAACAAACTGAAGAGATATGAGTTTGCCAGAATACATCTCCACTGGCGGAAGGAACATTGGATGAGAGTCCTCTGGTCCGACGAGACTTGGGCTATGAATGGTCGGCGAAGTGATCGTTGGGTCACAAGAAAGGTCAGTAGTCCCTTAAAGGCTCCTAAGATTTAGAGTTCCCTTGAGCTAAGTTTAAGTCAAAGATTGGGGAAGAGTACGAAGATACCTGTGTCCTAGCCAAGACGCGGAGGAGAGTTGGGTGGATGTTCTGGGGATCTTTCTTTGGACGACAGAAGGGGCCTTGCCTGATTTGGGAGAAGGAGTTGGGCCATATCACTGCGGCCAGTTACTGCGAGAGGATAGTGCCTCTCATAGAGAGTGCGGTCTTTCGGGAACCAGGACTAGATGTGATGCAGGACAACGCCCCTCCTCACAAGTCGAGGCAAACTATGCGTGAGTTTGAAAGGAGGAATATTTCTCTAATGGAGTGGCCGCCATATTCTCCTGATTTAAATCCGATAGAAACTTTGTGGAGTTATATGAAAGCGTACATGGAGCGTCTTTATCCAGCGTTGGATCAAGGGGGGCAGCGGAGTCAAGGGCATCTTCGTCAAATAGTGAACGAGGCGTGGGATCTGGGGTTTAATGGGGATGACTTGGAGAAACTGATAGATTCGATGCCCCGAAGAATCAGAGCCGTTTACGAAGCTGAAGGCGGATATGTAAATTATTAGCTAGATAGAAGTATAATTTATTTATGAAATGTATTAATGAATTAAAAAGTGAATAGAGGGCTATAATGGACCAAAAAAGCAAAACCAACGAATATTTCGTTGTGAAATTTTTGCCATACAAATTTAAAGTTTAGGTGGGGAGATCTACTTATCGTCATGCTAATTCAAGTTAGTAAAAGCCTATATACCCTGTAAAAGTCGAATTTTAGCGCCTATACACGATTAATACCGTAGTATCAGAGTACAGTCATCCCTCTTTAACTCGATAGTGGGTCCCGGTATAAGTGGGGAAAATATTCATAGAAATTCAACCATTTACATTTGCAATACTTATCCCTGCACGGAAAATGACCTGTAAGGGTAAGTGTTGCAAATATAAAAGTACAAATTACAATGAATATTTTTAACACTTATAGGGACCCACTATCGAGTTGGAGAGGGACAACTGTATCAGCATCTTCTTTACTAAATCTAGAACATTCTAAAGTAGACCTACACCTCAATTCTCTTTCATGTACTGATGCGCTTATGCCTCATGTACTGATTTAATTATGCATATTATGCAGGTCCCAGCTGAAGCTCCAAAACAATATATACCACGGTGCCAGACATTTTCTAACAGCAGATAACGATTTTATATCACTCTTGCTGCACCCGAACCAGCTTTCGCCTGTCTTAAGTGGGGCGTGTGTCCAAGCTAGCCAGCCTCCAATTGGGGGAACGGCCTGGACAGTGTACCACTGCACCATCCAACCTTTCTTCGTTTTACAATAGAACCTGTAAGCAGACTTATCCTTGCATAATATTATTTTAGTCCTTAAGCGAAAGTACGATCTACGTGCACAGATATTTGGCTAATTACAGTACTCAAGGGTACGAGTAGGGGGAACGGACGAGATGCTATAATACTATGACGGCCACCTAGATGTAGAAACTAAGTTGATTCATTCTTGTATTCGTTCTCACGTTCCTGACGATTCACGTGACACTTGTGCAAAACCCTCTCTAAGTTTTATATGGTAGCATTACCTTGGTTGCTCAACGGTAAAATTCGACGATAAGAGGCTCATCTGGAGTTTAGGCATATCGTGGACGGATTTGTTATGACGATCGTTAGAAGGGTTTGGTAGTACTGTGCAAAATGTCGTTATTTGGATTGTCGAAAGCAGATCGGGAAATTATCGCCCAGAATCCTGGCTTAGATCAAACTGGTAACAGCGGTGACCAGTTGTGGAGAGAGAATGTTGTACGTTCAGGACATGTACCTGGAAATTATGGTGAGGATTCCGATTCAGGGCCGAATAGACGTCAGGTGTGAAGGGCAGTCACCAAAATAACGTAACAAAAAGGAATGGTGGCCAAATACTGTCTATTTTCTATATGGTCTCTAAATGTGTATCGAGGAGGAATTTATAATATGTACATGATCTCCTTCGCACGACCATACCCCAAGATGCCAGATAATCTTCAGAATGAATTCTATCTTCGAAACGTCTCATGAGTCTGACGTGAGTTGTTTCCATCCGAAACTCGCTGTGGAGACTGCCGGTACTAGGTAGCCCTGCTAACACAATTCCAACACAATCCCTGATCTGTTTCGAACCATAGCTCCCATCACATGACCTATGATGTGTAATATTCCCGATTGACTAATCAGAACAAAGAAAGGCGCAGCCCGTAACATCAGGCGGATAACGCAAAGTCCAAATTGAAAGGTAAGGGTATCGACAGAAACCCTGAAAGAAAAACCATGGATGAACCTGTGTCGTCTGAGAAGAATCTTGAGCAAGCAACATCTTCGAAGCGAGCGGAAAGAAGATATGATACTCATCACCCACCGAACGAAAACGATGACTCAAGAAGCGGATGGGACAGACCTACTGTGAGGAGTTCAGGATTCGCGAGCAGAACATTGTTAGATTGGGCCCTATTCGATTGGAAACCGCCTCAGTCAGCTTTCCTGAGCGGTATTGGTAACTGGTCCATGTATCGGGAAACATTGTTACTCCAATTGGAGTGTATTGGTTACGAGCTGGGAATGAAACTGACACCTTTGGATGAGCTAAAGTTTGCGGCTGTAGTTCAGCGAACAACAACTGTGGAAGTAGGAAGTCCTGTAATAGGAATGAAGCGAGGCACGGATATAATGAAACTTTTCAATCGGACCTATTGCCAAGCCGGCGAAATTCAGCAAGAACATGTTTGGGGAACACTACTTGCACCCAAGTATTCAGGAGGTTGTCCCGTGGGGTACGTCACTAAATTCAAGACGGTAGTTAGGGACTACATTTCAACAGGTGGAACCTTGTCAGATAAACAAGTGATGACCATTTTCAAACAGTCAACGAAGGAAAAAGCTGGAAGGTGGAACGCTATGGTATCAACGATAGCACGCTTCCAAACCTGGTCGGCGGAGACTCCCATTCAAGACTTTATCTCGCACCATCACGAAAGAATAGCTCAGAATCCAAAAGGCGAAAACCCGAAGTCGGCAGAATCATCAAAGAGGTTTGCCAACAACGCCCAAAGTAACGGGAATATGAGTGACGGTAGTACGCCCGAAGCAAAAGGAAAAGGGAACGACAGTCCTAAGAAAAGATTTCCTTTTCGCTGCTACAACTGCAATGAAAAGGGGCACACAGCCAAGAGATGTCCTAAGAAACGACAAAATCAATCACATAACAGTCAAGTTGTCACACAGGACCGAAAATCAGTTGACATAGGCCCACCAGTGGCAATTGCGGATGAATACTGCCAGATTCCTGAAGACCAATTTGCAGCGACCAATTATACAGCACAGGTAGATCCAAGAATCTACGAAAATATGGTAGCCTTCTACGAAAATGAGATGGCACGTCGCCGTGGCAAAGTATCATCTGAACAAGACTTACCTGTTTCCGAGGCTCCGGAGGCCTCGATTCAATTCACCCAACAGATACTTAGTGTTTCTGGAGAGAATAGTGTCGCAAATCGTTGGCTATTCGACACCGGCGCCGATGTCGACGCGACTAATCGTCGTCAAAATTTTAAGCCCGGAACAGTCGTAGAACTTAAGCCTAAGCAATTCCCGATTCAGACTGGTGGTGGGATTGTTTGTGCGGAGTGTGTCGGCGAAGTTTGGTTGTCACTCACTGGACCTGGTGGTGCACAAACCTCAATGAGGCTAAAATATGTCGTATACTTGAAAATTTTCCCGTTGAATATCGTTAGCGGAGAACGATTTTATCGTAGTGGTGGATATCTAGAAAGAAATAGGATCATAAGCCCTAACGGAGAAGTTTTGTCCTATATCAACGCGGAGCGACGAGGATTTTTCCTGTAGTTGTATAATCAACCTGAACCATTAAAGTTCACAAATTGCAAGAAGGCAGTGAATGTCACTTCCATGAGTAATGAAGAAGTGAGCTTGACCGAGGATATCGAAGAACAGAGTTTTCAGTAAGCCTATCAAGCATGTTGGGGATCTGGTGTCTTCAATATGTCGGATGATGTGATGAAACGCCTAATTTTATGGCATCGACGCTTATGTCACCCAAGCGCCGAGAGATTGAAATGGACAATCAAGAACACCGTCGGCATTGACTTGCATCCATCACAAGTTGAGTCACTACCGTGTGAAGCATGTGACATGGAAAAGTCCCTCAAATATACGACTGTTGACAGGAAACCCAGGATGAAAAATGTCGGTGAAGGCTGGCATTGTGACGTGGGGACCCTTAACCCGGTTACGATGGAAGGATATGGATATTTCTGTCTAACGACTGAAGATGTGTCTAGGTTTTTGTAACTAAGGGCCTGTTTGGATAGGAACTGCGGGAAAACTGCACCAGCGAAAGTGCACCGCGAAAAACTGCGCTGTTACAAAACTGCGCAGTTTTTGACGGTTTGTTTGGGGCCTGTTTGGATAGGAACTGCGCGCAGGTGCAGCTTTTCATAGAAATGCGCAGTTCGT
Source organism: Podosphaera xanthii (assembly GCA_028751805.1). Lineage (NCBI taxonomy): Eukaryota > Fungi > Ascomycota > Leotiomycetes > Helotiales > Erysiphaceae > Podosphaera > Podosphaera xanthii. Next base: position 777,103 of record JAPWIX010000029.1, read on the forward strand.
GTCTTGGCAAAGTTTGCAGGAATAGCTGCGAGTAAACCTGCGTTGTTTGGCTTCGCCAGATCGCAGATCTTAGAAAGCTGTTCATAGCATGATTTGTCAGCAAGGCTGCAGAGTGCTAACCGTGACACCATGTTATTGATGACATCATCCACCTCAGCAGTCAATCTTTACTCTGATACTCTTCGCCATATCTCTCTTCGCTGTATCATTAGCAATGTCGCAGCTCCAAAGGACGGCCACTAAAATAGCACTGAAAGCCAGACAGCCCAATGCGAGATGTACAGATGAAGATGTTTTGACAATGATTGACATCCTGAAGCAAGCGACAATTGATGGCAACACTTCAGAGAATGGGTTTAAAGAATCTGTTTGGCAACAAGTTTCAGACGGCCTCAACGATGAATTGAAAACAAAGCGCTCCTCAGAATCAAAGTTCAGCAGGGTGAAGAAAGACTTTAAGGAAGTGAAGTTTCTCAGCGAACTTTCTGGATTTGGGTATGATTCAGCAAACAAGCTAGTTATAGCTGAGTCTCAAGTATGGGATAGTTTATTAGAAGTAAGTCATATAAGCATGATGCTACGAAGATTGCTGACATGTTACCAATAGAAACGTCCACATCTAAAGAAATGGCAGCGAAGCTCCTTTCCTTGGTACGAAGATATGGATCAAATGTTCGGTAATAAGCTAGCGGTTGGGAAACATAGCTTCTTTGGAGGAGAAGACGATACGCCACACGAGATCTCAAGTGACGAAGAAGAAGAGTCAAGTTTCGAGTTTATACGAAGCCGCTCAAACTCAGTCATACCAGTTACACCTACTCCCCGTCCACGCATCAGCCTCAACATCAATGAAAGCGCATCTGGCAGCGAAGAAGGTACACCACAAATTTCCAAAGCTACGAAGAGACACCGGGATTCTGCAAGCATTCACCAACCTACGAAGCGTATTCGAGTAACAGGTGTGTCTGTATTACAGGACATGTCGGAGAGCCTCAAAGCTGCAGTCTCTAACGATGCATCACAGCTACCAGAAGATGCGTCTGCTTCGTTAGATGGTCAGGCTTTTACGAAGATACAAAGTGAAACATGCTTGACGGATAAAGGGATTTTGGCTATGCTGGAAGTTTTGGCGGATACCTCGATGGCACGAAGATATTTGCTATTACAGCGAAAGAGTATTAGAGAGGATTGGATTAAACAAGAGATGAGAAAGCATGCAGCGAAAGTAGACGAGGGTTTGGCAGAGTTCATTATCTACGAGACATTTCAGGAGCTTTTATAGTCCTAATCTATTTCTTCGTTGCCGCTTAATAAGATGAGCTGCCCACATATCTTCAGCGATATTGTCCCTGCGGCTGTTTGCACGAAGTGTCTCACTTCGTGATATGTTGTAGGATTGCTCTACTCTGATGGGCTCTTGCTCGTTTTCGTAACTATCATCTATATTGAGCGAGGGTCCTTCTTCGTTGATATCAGAAAGAATGTTGTGAAGCACGCAGATTGCAGCAACTACTCGCACTTGAGCAGCCAGCTTGAAACTACGAGGCCGTGTCAAAATCTTGTACTTTGCTTTCAAGACTCCAAAAATTCTCTCCACGATGTTACGAAGCTTTGAATGCTGATGATTGAATAGCTCCTCTTTGTTCTGCGGTGCTCTGTTTCCTTTCCCCCATTCTTGCAAGTGATAACGGACACCTCTATAAGGTGTCAAACAAGCATCACAGTTTGGGAATCCTGCATCTCCAAGAAAGTACTTGTCCTGGGGTAAGTTGATTGCCTGACATCGTATAGCCTCAAACCAGAGAGTAGAATCCGCAACACTCCCTTCCCAGCCACAGAGCAAGTTCGTAAATTGAAGATCAAAGTTGCATGCGGCGAGTACATTCTGCGAAAGAAAACCCTTCCTGTTTCTGTAAACAGCTCTTTCACTATCAGGTGGTGAAATTGGTATATGTGTCCCATCAATTGCCCCTATGCAATCTTTAAACCACGGATAGTAGTCTTTCGTATTATCTTCAATCACAGATGATAGCGGTGTTTCGTTCGTTGCAGGCTTGATTGTAGCTTTGTATAAGTCTGTGCTAATGAAGCACCGCATAACTTTATGATATGTTCGCTGTATTGTTTCAGTGCTTCGTTGAAAGCGCTCTGCTAGTTGTCGCATCGAGAGATCAGTTCGTATCGCGAACAGAAAGATAGCCAGCTGCTCCTTTGTCCCCATTCTCCGTGTGGGTTGGAAAGCCGTTCTTCGTAATAACAGGTTTTCTACGAAGTAGAACCCTTCTTTTGATACACCAAGATTGGTAATGCGTTCTTCATGGCCTTTGAGCATTTCGTTCACCCAGCTCTCTCCTCGTAGTTTTGAGTCGTGTTGCCGAGCTTTATCATTGTGCGTATTTTAATAGTACGAAGCAGCTGCAATACATGCAATCGTAGTACAAAGAAAGGTTTTACGCCTACGGCGTTTACGATCACTCAAAGCAGAATTAGATGTTGTGTTTCGTTGCATCATAGCGATAAAGAAATAGCTGACGTCACTGATAATAGAAGGCTGAGATGTCAAAGTCAAAACTGCAAAGAAGTCAAAAAGTTGGAGCGAATCGCTGCAGTTTTCATTTGTGTGGTGCAGGAATTGCCGGGAAACTGCGCAGTTATGGTTCGTATCCAAACAAACCGTCAAAATCTGCGCAGTTTTTCGCGGTGCACTTTCGCTGGTGCAGTTTTCCCGCAGTTCCTATCCAAACAGGCCCCTAGTAATTGGCCACTAGAATTTGGGATAACTTGAATTGGATTGATCTAATCACTGACAAACCAAAATTATTGGCCGCAGCTAGGTTCCAGTTCGCTAAGCCAAATTTGATACACCGCCTACCAATCGGGAATGTTACACGTAAGGTGCTAACTCGCTAAACGTAAGGCGCATTCTGGATAATATTCAGATCTATAGTGATCAGCTACGGTTGCTACCTGGGGGGACTAGCAACCGATCCAAGGTGCCGTTTGTCTTCATATCCATATATGTGCTTATACAAATTTGATCAATCCTGAGGCATCAACACAACGATTCAACATCATCGACAATTAACTAAATAGAGGATCAAATAATCTGCATGTATAGTCATTGATTTAAAGTTCTGCAATTGATACCTAACGGTCAAAATTTCTGTTCTCCGGTGTGAAACGCTAATTAAAAAGATTAAGTTCTCCGATCTCGATAACTTCGTCCTCTGTTGCTTCCACGTGTTACAGTTATGAGCGCATACGGGGTATATTACTACCTTGAAGGTGAGAAGGTAATGATGTCGAGGAATGACTTGTAACTGATGTAAACTCAGAATAGAATAACTACAACACTTGCATTACATGTAAGGGAAAGGACCTCACAATATATACATGCTCTTGCCAGGGTCCATTCACCGTGATCGAGTGTTCACCCGATCCCCAATCCATGTTATTCCATTCCATTCCATACTCAATTACAAGTCTGGCGTACCCTAGTTCTCAGGCTAGTGCACGACCCCATGTACCCGGGCTTATGCCGACCAGCTAATATGCCGATCCTTGCATAAAGTTGCAGATTACAACACTCCCCCTGACGATAACAATCGTCATCTTCTCATGGTACTTCTATAGATGGACTGAGGAGTTTGCTTTCGTCAGACTGTCGGCCAGCTGCTTGGATGATTCAACATATATCACTGCTATTGCGCCCCTCATGAACTGCTGCCGGCAGTAATGATTCCTGAGAGCAATGTGCTTCGATCTCTTGTGATTGTCGTGGTTCTTAATCAGAGATATGGCCGACTGATTGTCTACGTAAAGTTCGGTGCATATCGATCCCTCGACACTATTCTGTAAGCAAAGCTTCACTAGAAGTGACTTCACCCATTGCAATTGCCGGCATGTCTCAGTCGCCGCTAGGTACTCTGCTTCTGTGGTGGAAAGCACCACATCTCTCTGCAGATGAGATCTCCAACTGACTGGCCCGGATGATAGCATAACAAGTGATCCTGATGTTGATCTACTTGTTGTCGGATCTCCTGAAAAATCTGCATCAGAGTACGCCTCAAGTTTTGGGTTGTCCTTGCCCCTCACAAATGTTATACCTTTGTCCGGATCTCCTGCAATATAGCGCAGCACCCTTCGTGCTGCCTTATGATGTTCTTCCGATGGATTGGACAAGAATCGTGCGAGATAATTCACAGAATGTGATATATCTGGACGAGTATTATTCGCCAGATACTGCAACCCTCCAATAATAGAGTTGTATTCTGTCCTAAATTGCACTGAGCATACTGAGCTGTTAGGCTCCATCAGTCGCTCCATTGGCGATTTCGCCGCCTTGCATTCTGCAAATCCGTGTCTGTCTAGCAACTTACGCGCATATTGCCCTTGCGAGAGTTTAAGAACATCGTTGGATGGATTGCTTATGTTTATACCGAGGAAGAGATCCGACTTAACCGTCTTAAGCTTATACTTCTTGTGTAGTGCATTCATCAGTCCGTCTTTTTTCTTCAAATTTGGCCCCATGACCTGGAAATCATCAACATGAATGATGACAAAAAGATCCCTTGACTTATTCGTGTAAAGGCATACGTCGGACGTAGTCGGAAACATGCCCTGTGTGCCAAGAAATGCTTTCACATCATCGTACCAAAGTGCTGCAGCTTGTTTCAGCCCATAGAGACCCTTTTTGATAAGGATGATACGATTTTCTTTCTTGAAACCCTCTGGCAGTTCCATGTACAAGTCTACGTCGAGGTCGGGGTTTAGAAATGCTACTGGAACATCCCCTAGACGTCGGTGCCACCCGAATCTGTGAGCAAGTGCCAACATTATACGGCCTGTGTCTGATCGCGGTGTTGGTGCAAAAGTCTCCTGGTAATCAATCCCTGATCTTTGAGTGAAGCCCTTGACAGTACACCTTGCCCGGTATTTATCCAATGACCCATCTGCGTGGTACTTCTTCTTGAATACCCATTTGCACTTCATCAAAGTGCGTCCCGCTGGTAACTGGTTTCGATTGATAATACTTATGGCTCCCTTTTCCTTCAGAGAGCGAAATTCTTCTAGAGCAGCTTCTCGCCATTGTGCTGCATCTGAACTTGTCATGGCCTCGGTCCATGTCTTTGGGTCGGCACTCAACTTGGCAGCTTTTCCATGATGTAAGTTGTAATAATCCACCTTTTTAATAGGTCTACCCCTCTTGCTGCGCGTGATCTGAAGTTTTGGAGAGTGATCTCGTTTTTGACCAGCGAGCTGGGGAATCGGATCCCAGCCTGTCATTATATTATCTAACTCTTCTTCATCCTCATTTCCCGCTACTTCGAATGAGTCATGCCCCCCCAGACGCACTACCTCTTTGTTGCCTTGTCCTTCTGGCTGGCTGTCGAATTCATTCGTTTCCTGTCCGGAGCCCTGTGACACGTTATCACAACTATCATAATCCGAACCTACTGATGATGGTGATCTTGAAGGTCGTCTGTTACTTCTAGTCAACTGTAGAGCTTCTGACAAATCGTTCGCTTCTTTCTCAGTAGACGTACTTTCTGGCCATACATCGTCCGGTATAGTCGGTACTTCTGGCACTTTCGGGATATCCGATCGGTCGACTGCCGGTGGAATCGGAGCCTCTGATTTATTCTGAATCGGAGGTACGTCGGGCCTTTCCGATGCCGGTTCTGGTGAATAATTTTGCGGAATTTCGGGTCCTTGTGGTGCCGACGCGCGTGCTAGGTTCTCCCCCTCAAACTGTGAAGTTTGATCAACTTGCGGAGGCACTGGAATGTTGACTGGTGCAGTAATATCTGTAGGTAAATTACTTGCACTGGTCCAATACTGAGAAGACTTCTTTTGGTCTCTAGCACTGAGCATATCTCCAAACACGATTTCCTCATCAAATGTCACGTGAGGCGACAAGCTTTCGACCCATCTCCATCCTTGCTTAGGTGACCAATGTGGGTGGTAGATAAGGTAATTTTTACTAGTATTCTTCTGGAAACCCATGAACTACCCTTTTTCTGCCCTTGCTTCAAATTTACCAGGTTCTGGACTAATCAACTTAAATGCACGACAGCCGAATCGGGGAAGCGGGGTGAAGTCAATTTTCTCATGATGCGGTTGCTTCAAACCGTCCAGAAAATCGATAACAGGCACTTTCTTGGTGCGCAAACAATATAATCTGTTGTTTATGAAGCAAGAGTGCTCCATTGCCCACGGCCAAAAACAAGGCGGCATTCGTGCATCGATCAACATGGATCGCGCCCTTCTTAATATGATTTTGTTGGCAGCCTCAGCTGCTCCATTCTGTTCAGGAGTATGCGGCGCCGATGTGTCGGTTCGAATTCCATGCTTGTCGCAGTATTCCTTAATACGCGCAAATTCTGAGCCTCCATCGCGAAATATGATTCGAACACGCTTGCCGTATTGGTTGTACTGAAGCTCAATCCACTTAAGTAATTCTTGGGCGATTACATCTTTGTTCTGGGTTGTAATTACCCACCTCATTCGAGTTCTGGCGTCTGTAAGAATCACAGCATACTGATGACCGTTAATTGCTGCAGTGAGCTTTCCGACGGTGTCTATAAATACTTCGTCAAGTGGTTCTCCTGGAGTAGGCCGCGGTTCCCTGGAAACAAATCTCTGTGCTTTACTCAAGTGACATGTCTCACAGGTTGCTAAATCCGATAGATCTATGCCTTCAAGGCCTTTTGAACACTGCGCTGTTTTCTTTAAAATCTCCTGTCCTACATGTCCGAGTCGCTGGTGCCATCTTTGCACACTTACTGCACGTGGCACTCGTGCCACCTCTGGTGCTATACGGTTTTGTCCTACACTTTGTTGACAACACTGATCCAACGGTTGAATGAACAAAATACCTTCAATGTTTACTAATTTTGCTACTGGTACATTCTGTCCTTCGTCGTTAATCTGAACAAGGATTCCGTTGCGCCTTGCCGCCACAATTCCATGATCTCGCATGGGCTTCACAGCTGAAACAATATCGCATAAAGAATTGGGCGAATAAAGAACGTTCTTCGAATCAAGTGATAAATTTCCAATTCGCAGGCGACACGTGCCCCTATGTGTCAACACAGAATTCCCTACGGCCTGGTCAAATTCGAACGGCTTGGCTAGCTTCTTAATCTCAACAAAATCATCTTTACAGCGTGCAAAATGGTGCGAAGCACCGGTATCATAGAGTAAACGGTTTTTAAGACTAGCGCCTGCTCTAGCTATGGTTCCTATATCCAAATGACCATCGCTGTCTTCATCTTCGCCGACCTCGTCCTTCAAACCAGACGCGGCCTTCGCTGAACCATTATCCCTATATTTCCTTCGGAGCTCAGGGTGCTGCTTGAAATAATTTTTGTTCTTGTGTTTATTATGTTTGCAGCGGGTACAAAGTGCTTCAGAGTCTCCACTTGTACCACCATCCTTTCCCTTTCAGTTACCCCGCCCATTTTCCTTTCCGAAAGCAACTTGTCCTCCGCCAGACCGGGCCTCCTTCACCTTCGCGACTTACCGGAGTGTCGACATCATGGTGTCCAACGATACATACCGGTTTTTTTCGTCATAGACCTTGGTTTGCCGCCATGTGTTCAACCAATCTATCCCTTCAGTTCCCATGATGAACATGAAACCAGCAAATCCGGGACTAATCTCGAAAATTTTACGTTGCGTATCCTTCTAACTTCCGGGTGTGGTTGGCATCATACTTTCTGTGGCACTGTTCACGTCCAAAAAATTCTGCATAAACTCATTGCAGTAATTATTTGCTGTCGACGTGAACCTCGTAGACAGAAGGTTCCGAACGGCTGTTTCACACGGGGTAGTTGCGCCTTTCTCTCTGACATTGCTGACATGGTCGAAGATCTGCTTGGCCGTCATATTCACGAAATTCTGGGGTCGAATTTCCTTGCTAATCATATTAACGACAATTTGCTTCGCCACGATCTCTCCTTCGGTCCACCTAACCGCTGCTTCCTCGTATGCCGAATAAATCTCCTTGAATGATTTTGCATTGTCGGCAGTCATTGTCGGCTCCTCTGGGCAGATCGCTGGTTTAATCAACGGGATGTTATGAAAAACATGCCCCAAACAGCGCTTTTGGACCAACGCAGATTGCAAATTCGTGATCCACTGGGAAATGCCGACGCCCGAGCCGAGTACGAGCAATGGGAATTCGGTGGACGTAGTAATTGTCGTGACTCCTTGTACTTGGATCTGGAACTCTGGGACACTGACGATACCAGATAATGTCACGTAAGCTTTTGTAACAAATGACAAGTTTAGATGTGGATAACCTGACTTCTTGAATCCTGACTAGACTAGATGCGTAGAATAAATACAAGACTAAAAGCTGGAGAGCTTTCAACTAGAAGGCCTAACCACTATTTATACATGAGTCTACCTAGTACATTCCCTAGTACTGGTTAATAGAACCTCATCCCATCGAACGCCAGCGAATATTGTAGAACACCCAAAATACCGTCGATTGAAATAGAATTCCATAGAACTATGCAATGCCTGGAGTTCAATCGTTGTTAATAACGATCAACAGGAAAAGTCCAACAATAATAACAATATTAAGTAATTATTGACGATCGGCAAAATAATTTATCAACGTCATTGAAGCCATTGATGAAGATCGACAAAATGCATGAAAACTCACGCCAATTAATTAAAGACAATATGTGAATAAAATTTATGCAAAAGAAATTAATTCAAGCCGAAACGACTAGCTTCAGCGGGCCGTTCCGTGACAGTAATATAGTTCATCTTAACCCGTTAGCCTAAGACATAAGAAGCCACCGGGCTCATAACCTGTTACAGTTATGAGCGCTTACGGGGTATATTACTACCTTGAAGGTGAGAAGGTAATGATGTCGAGGAATGACTTGTAACTGTTGTAAACTCAGAATAGAATAACTAAAACACTTGCATTACATATAGGGAAAGGACCTCATAATATATACATGCTCTTGCCAGGGTCCATTCACCGTGATCGAGTGTTCACCCGATCCCCAATCCATGTTATTCCATTCCATACCATTCCATTCCATTCCATTGCATTCCATTCCATTCCATTGCATTCCATTCCATTCCATTGCATTCCATTCCATTCCATTGCATTCCATTCCGTTCCATTGCATTCCATTCCATTCCATTGCATTCCATTCCATTCCATTACATTGCATTCCATTCCATTCCATTCCATTCCATTGCATTCCATTCCATTCCATTCCATTGCATTCCATTCCATTCCATTCCATTGCATTCCATTCCATTCCATTCCATTGCATTCCATTCCATTCCATTCCATTGCATTCCATTCCATTCCATTCCATTGCATTCCATTCCATTCCATTCCATTGCATTCCATTCCATTCCATTCCATTCCATTGCATTCCATTCCATTCCATTGCATTCCATTCCATTGCATTCCATTCCATTCCATTCCATTGCATTCCATTCCATTCCATTGCATTCCATTCCATTCCATTGCATTCCATTCCATTCCATTGCATTCCATTCCATTCCATTCCATTGCATTCCATTCCATTCCATTGCATTCCATTCCATTCCATTGCATTCCATTCCATTCCATTGCATTCCATCCCATACTCAATTACAAGTCTGGCGTACCCTAGTTCTCAGGCTAGTGCACGACCCCATGTACCCGGACTTATGCCGACCAGCTAATATGCCGATCCTTGCATAAAGTTGCAGATTACAACACCACGCCGCATCAAGGCCGCATCAAGGTGGTTGGTTATGTCGACTGATACTTGTGCGTCGATGATGAACAGTTAGCCTAATATTTAGATATTGAATAAAGGTCCACGCACTGTTAGACCGGTGTTCATGAATCTTATCACCAGCTACTCCATATCTTGCCTACTGCTGCCATTCTTCTCTTTTTAGAAGAACTAGATTATTTCTCACCACGTCAACTTTTGGTGCACAGGGTCGGATGGTGCAGTGATACACTATTCGGGCTGTTCTCCCAAGTAGAGTCTGGGTAGCTTGGACAAATGCCCCACTTGAGACAGGAGACAACTGGTTCGAATCCAGCAAGACCCTCACACCACTTCTCTCACGGTGATACTGTATTCGTAGGATGACGAAAGCATACTCAGATAACCATGGGTTTTTCTCGCTTTTCCCCATGTTGAGTATTCACGGAAGAGGGTACATGTCGTAAGGCGTTATTCTCATAGTAGTATCTGCAAATGAAATCTGAGTATGAGTGTTCCAAACGTCAAACTGAGTCATACTGCGTCACATACATATCTTCCGTAATCATTCGCGTCATAGCATCAGGCTGCATAGGCAAAAATGATTTATAAAAAAAAAAAACTTCTAGTACTGCAGGCGTTGTTCTGTGTTCTCTGGATTCGAAATTATGTTATCACATGATCCCTTTTCATCGTGACAGTAGTTGCTGCATGGTTTTCCCCACTTTCCGACAGTATAATTCTCGTTTTTTCAAGTAGATTGCCAAATTTTGCAGGAATAAATTGTGGATTCCACAATTTGAAAGACAAATATTTTAACAGTGGTGTTTATCAACCGTGGGTATGAGTCTGACGTTGAGCGAATTCAAGGTGTATGAACACTTGGGTGATTTGTTTACTTACGTATACGGATACGAAGACAAACGGTGCCGTGGATCGGCTGCTAGCCCTCTCAGGGAGCAACCATTGCTGATCATTGTAGATCTGATTATTGTCTGGAATACTCCTTACGTTTAGCGATTTAGCTTCCTATGTTTACCGTTTTGGCACCTTACGTGTAACATTCCCGCTACCAATTGGCTCTTCGCATGAATAACGAGCCTTTTTATTGGTTCTGAGTAGACAAATCTCCATCATAATTTGCCAGGTGGCTCAACTCTAAAAATTGACAATAGGCAGACTTGGTATTGCAAAGCTCACTTTATGCATCAAATTTAATTCAAGGCTTGAGAAGATGTAATTTGGTTTATATCATAATACAATCAAATTCATCTCACATGTTGTGGCTATAGCTAATCTGGCTTGATATTGATTATTTAGTGCTTCATCATTTAATTCATCGCCAGAGGTTACAGTTCTGTTAACTACCTCTGTTCAAAATGTACACATGGTGGCTGTCATAGCCCATAGCTAGTCTATCCGCCTGTTTCTTCAAATCTTTGATAGCGCTTTGCCAGAGGATTGTCCGCTGATTGTTTTCGGCTCAGATAAGCTTCCATGAACTTTTAGCTTAGATGTACTTGTGGCTGTTGTTGAGCGAGAAACTCCATTATAAGAAGGTATCCTTGTTTTAGAATTATAACCCTCATTATTATCTGCATTGTCTCCTCTTTTCCATCTAGTCGTCCTGGTAACAATATTAGAAGATTAGCGTACGTTGAAGGTGAAAGGAGCTGTAATTTAAACATAGATTCACCTTGATTTTGACTTCGATCATGCCCCTTCACTCGAAAAGGCCCACGAAGTTTTTCCCGTACAGTTTGCGCGAATTGAGAAGGATGACGTCTTGATGATGATTCTGCTTCTCTAGGTTATTCTCTTAACGCACCCCGAGGTCAACCCTGAGTGGGAATTACTCTGGGGTCTATGATGTCAATTCTAATACTAGCATCCAAATTCTGGCTACGATTGAAACACCAATATGGGTGTACGTCATCTTTACTTCGCTGACTCTTTGCGTGAAGAAAGCCGAAAACTTCAAGACAAAATGACAGTCCGTATGCGACTCGGAAAGTACATGAGCAAAAGTTCGTCTACTCTGGCACTTTCCGGATCTGAATAGCCAGCTTCTATAAAGCATAATTATGAATATTACTGATTAAACTAGTTAACATGGGATGACTAGTTTTATAGTAGGGCTTTTTCTGGTCTTTAGCTTCACTTTGCGCAATGGATGACTGTTGTGAAGCCCAAAATAACAGGAACATATCATCTATACCCATTAAATCATAGGAAGAGGGTTGAAGATATGAATTTCTTTTTGAGTGACATCCTTCGATGGTGGATGTAACATTGTATCTAAAGTGTAGATACTCATCCAGCCAAAATCTTACAATCTATTCATTCTACTCCAGCCAGGTTCGTTCGATAAAACAATGTGCCTCTTAAGGTGCAATAGTCTCTGGCTTGGCGATCTCTCGATAATATATTTCTTCCGAGGTAGCAGCATGGACAATATTCCATTGTGAAACAGATTCTATAATCATAGGGCTTCGTACATTATAGCTCTCCTGCCTATTTAGTGCAGGAGAGTATCTTTTTGATCATGCCTAGACGTTCATGTTAACATGCCAACGACGAAGCAAGTGTAGTATTGTGGAAAAATTAACTTCGAGCATTTCATTAAGGCAAGTTCTCTATTCGTGATAATAGATAGAGGTTAACTAATCCCTTCAGTAGCCATTATCTCCTTTAGATGAATAGGTACCCAGTCATAATCGCTTTTTTTCTCGACAGAAGGAAAAATAAGACCGAGTTGGATTACTTAATTTCAACCCGTAACTACACAAATATTAAGTAATGGCATGATGAATCTATTAGTTCTATAGGTACAATCCATGATAAGAATGTCTGGATTATTTTTCCATAATAGAAGTGACTGGGGACGGAAGTAAATAAGTTTTGCGGGAGAATTATCAGCGTTCATCTCGTATTCTGGATTGAATCTACAGGCTTGGAGCTCTTGAAGCAGCCATTGCAATAGAGTCATTCTACCAAGCTGTTTTTGCCTTTCTTTTTGAATAATATTCGGAATATCCTTATCTACCAGGCTATGTCCTTCCCTGGCTCTGAGAGCACTAATAATTTGGCCGATTGCGAGGCCAGCTTTTGAAGATAGAAGTTTTTCCTCTCGTATTAGTTCCGGTAGAGCCGCAGCTCGATGGGCTGGATAAGCTCTACTCGAGGTATTCATTTGTGTATTTTTGGAAGTTATTTTCCATTGCTTGTCGTCGTTGACATTTATTGTGATCCTAAATTGACATCCACACTTTTTGCTTCCAGTTCTGTCCCTTGGCTTTGATTTTGGATGTGATCTTTTGTTTTTCTTAATGAATTTTAGGTCCCTAGTCGCAGTTATAGTAAAAAAGTATAAGATCATTTGTAACTATTCTCGTTTTTGTAAAAGTTTGGGAAGGCGAATCCTCTAATATTAGCTTGTGCCTAGGCCCACGAAAATGTCTTTGCTTCAGAACTAGATGTAAGTGTCTTTATGGGTAATGGATTACATTCGCAATTGTAAAATCCAAGTGATAGAGAGTTATCCATTATAAGTCTAGGTAAATATGTGAGCAAGGCTATGACCAATCGGTAGTTAATTTATGAATTATGTGAGGTATTTCTAATTTATATTGGGTTAGAAAGATGGCAGTTCAAATGAGGTATGAATGATATTTGGCCGAAAACCTGATGGGTAAAAAATTCAAGTATGAATATGGTGGTAGACATAAGATCTGATTGTAATTGTCACTTCTAAGACCGAGTCTGACCTCCGGTCGTCAAATCTTTAACTAGAAAGGAAATCTACGCGCACGACCCATTAGGTGGCATGTTACCGTATACAACGTGACTAAACCTTTGCCTGCCCATATATTGGAGTGATAACAACAAAAGCCAACGCCAAACGTCCCCTTTGAGACAAAAAGCAGGGACGCATCCCACGAGCCTACCTGATGTTAATCGTAAATAATAATAAAAAAAAAAGCCAAATGTAGAAAATAGGTTTAATAAGATTTAATCGTTACTGATGTAATTGTCAATTAAATATAATTTATTCATCTATTCGACTTTATTCTGTTACTAGGCCGACGATGTGACTAATTATGGAAGAAGGTTTTTACGATAAAGTTCTAGAATAGGCTTAGCGCATTGGAATTTAGCTATAGCCCAAGAGTAATGCTGTCGCGTATTCTTGCTAAATATGACAACATTAAGTAGATCACAATTCTTGCAAATAAACTCTCAATACATGTTTGAACTCGCAATCATGAGTTCAACTTGCGTACTCTTGTTACTGGAATATCAACTGCTAGACAAGGAAATTGTCCAAAATCTAGATCTTTTTCGAAATTTGGAGAATGGGATACCAATCACATTATCAGGGTACTCTACTAATATGGCACATAATTATCATTACTGTAACGCAAAGAAAAAGATTCTATCTGTAAATAATGATATGATTGGCTGAAATCAGAAAAATATTTTAATGGTCTTAAAAGATAAGGTGGTCTACTCAACATGTCACAATAAAATGATTTTCTCGAGTATGAGTTCAGCCCAATTAAAATCTTTAATTAAATAAAGATGACAACTCGGCAAAAGTGATACTCCGAAACTTCAAATTCATTTGGGAAGTCTTTTCACGCACATTTGATCACTCAAATTAATACTCCGAAATTTTGGTTGCCATAATTCAATTTCATTAGCAACTTAACAAAACAGTGCAAGATCCCCTCATCACTCTTCAATCCCTCTGGCTTGACCCTTCAGCTTGTCCATTGCGGATGCATAGACTCATTACCTATCACGCCCCACCCGTCATCCCAAGTTGTTGAGAAAAGTATGCATCCCCTCAGAGCCCGAAGGCCACCAATCCAACTGGGAATCTTGCCAACCCGAGCTTATCACTGGTACCTCTTCTAGCGGGAAAGTATTTGATGAAGAGAGGTCCCAGTTAGTAGGCAAGCAGGGGCCACTGTTGGGAACGACATTTTCCACCTGCAGGTCCTCAAAATTGAAGAGCTCGGGGATGACATCAAGGCTCACCACCCCAGGATCCGGAACCAAAAATAGAGGGTTTTCCGAGATATCTGGCTCGTTGCCTGGCGCGTAATATGCTGGACCAAAGACACTTTAAAAATTAGTCAAATTAATAATAAAATGACCAAAATCGTCAAAAAACGCCAATAACTTACGCTGCAAAGGCCGGATCAAAATGAAAATAAAGAGGTGGAGGTGGAGGAGAAGAAGGAGGAGGAGGAGGAGGAGGAGGAGAAGGAGGAGGAGGAGGAGGAGAAGGAGGAGGAGGAGAAGGAGGAGGAGGAGGAGGAGAAGGAGGAGGAGGAGAAGGAGGAGGAGGAGAAGGTGGAAGAGGCCGATGACGCTCTTTCCTCTTCTTGGACACTTTTTCCTCCATCTTCTTTCTCCCTAATTCAGATTAGGCATCAAATCTACAAGTCAGAGCAAAGGATGTATACTTACGGTATTTTCTTTGAGCCAATTTGTTTTGCTCTCTCCGTCGCTCATCACCGACGGGAAGCTTCGTCCAATCGTCTTCGGGGTTTGCATCCTCCCCAAAGGCACTTATCGGTTGTGTTTTTTTCATCTTGAAATAAAATCAAAAGAGAATATTTGGAGAATTGATGAAGAATATCGAGGGCTTTGTCTGAAGGTGCAATACCAGTGTTTATACACGTTAGGAGGACTAGATGAAGAGACCACATAAATTTTGACCATTGGCAAATCAAAGAATCCTCATTAGTATCGACTTGATGTGGAGACTTAGCGGAGCAACTTAACAGCTGAAATGCTCCATCAAAGGAGTAAGATGAAGACGATACAAAAACAAAAATGCAATTGACTTAAGTAAGACGTCGATCAATGGGCTAGCTCAATCAGAAAAAATTTTCAAGATAAAAATGCGGAGATCGTGAGAGTCACTTGGGAAAATGTTGTCTTTCACTCAGTCCATGAAATCGCCGTTGATCTCGCCAGTTATCTAGTTTTTGATTCGGAGTTCATCAACACCAATAACTGGGAATGATTCGAATCTCAAATGACAAGTTGAAACTTTTTGGGAGCTCTGAATCATAGCTCTAACACGAAACATCCAATTGGTGATGACAGAATATTGAAAATGATTTACAACATCAAATGCATGTGAAAATGTCAGACGCCAATTGATCATTGTGAAAATCTTAGCGTTGGCTTTCAAACTTATCCAGACCTCCACAGATAAAGATCATTAATTTTATGAGTTGAAGTTACTACGCCAACAAGTATCTTAAATATGGAAAGCGCCAATGAGCTTCAATTGATCTTGGGTTATTTCAAAAAACACATGTCATTTCGGAATCGAATTGCCGTGTTGAAATATCCGTAGAGGCTCTAAGATTCAAGAATGGAAAGAGCCATGGAGTCCTCGTGAAAAATTTTCATATCAGAAAACTTGGTCAAGCGAGTAACCTAATGGCTATATACTAGACTCACGTTAATGTTTTCATTCAGTCTCGATTTATTCAGCTCAATTACAAAAAAAAAGGAAACCAATATGGAAATTGCCACCGACATCAGGCGACAATCTTTGAAGTTATGAAGATTGGAGTTTAAATTTGTTCAACGGACGCTAGAACGAATTATGAATCATACCATTTTAACCCCCGAACTTCGTTTATCAATCAAAATAAAAGTTTTCAAGAGATTTGACAGGCACATTAATTCAAGATTGTGAAATTTTCGTCTAGGATTCGATGCGGAGTCAAGACGTTTAGCATCATTATCTGCCCATATCGTGGTTTAAATAATGATTCTGGTTTCAAGTAAAAAGCTTTTGTAACCATCTGATATCTTCCATAGATATGTGAAGAAATCCATTTGTGTGAAGACTTTGAGAACAATTGATAATAATCAATTGCTTTCCACAACACACAGTTTACATCTAACTTATACAGAATTAACAAAGTAATGTTAAGTTGTGGTGAAAGTGAATGAGCCAAAAGTCTACTACATCTAAATGCCTCGATTTAACATCCAATGCTACAACGATCTCGAGGGAAATGAGTCAATTGGCTCAAAAACAGGCCAAGAGATTGAGATTATAGAGCTCTATCATGTATTTCATCCCCCTGATAGTTTTAGTGTCAAGTGGTTACTTATTCAGTTGAAATATTCATTGGTATAACCTCTACCTACTTGGATCTTTCAACTCGCCCATATATTTAAAAATTCATCGAAAACAATTACTGTCGGATAAGCTAAAATATTCTCATGTAAATGTAATCATCAAGCATATTTGGAAAATTCTACATAAATTCAACTCTAAACTTCTGGGGAATCGCATTTTTAGGGAAAATATGAATATAAATTCAATTAACATAGCCCGAAAATGTTGTCCCATTAACACTATCCAAGAAACACAATTGTACTAAGAATCAACTTTATTGCTACAGATATCGGAAACTTCTATTCAAAATATATATATTGTCACCTCACTTTCCCATGTAATGAAATTTTGTCATGCGTAACTATCATCCGTTTGGAGGAACATCATTTATCATAAAGAATTCACTGCTCACCCTCGAAGTTAAAGTGTATCAGTTAGTCGGAAGTTGGTATATCATTGCGAAAACAGGACGAAGGATTTTGTTATTTACTACAATGAAATAAAAGTGATGGGCAGAATATGTTTACATAAAGACCTAATAACCGATTATTTTGCGGACAGTTTCAGGTAATACACTTAAGGCTACAGCCATTGATTTAGCTTCTTACCAATTAATTTTGATTTACACAGTATGCAGTATTTTAAATCCATCTGATCAGACCATGCGTCGCCGTGACCCCGATGCGCAATCATCGCCGTTGCCATCTATCGCGATTTCCGCCGACGCGACTGCCTGCAAGGCAAAGCCCTCAAATTCCACCACCCCCAGTGCCGCTCTCAGAGCTATCTCATCAGATCGAGCCATCTCTATCTTGAAAACTCATGCTGCTCCCTATTCGCCCGACACTGATATATGGCGGGATATTACTTTGGCTATCAAATATTAGCAGGCTAATCTGGTCATGACGCGATCAGCTGCTCTAGATGTCTCTACCACCACAGTGCACCCCGATCTACGTCGTCTGATTACAGAACTAACAAAGCGTATCATTCAAAAAATCTCTTAAGCTATCCCAGGCAATCTAACCTGCGCGGCGGCTTACCAATCTGCAGCCAGAACGCAGCACGAAGATAGTGTTCCATCTCGGGTCACTAGGGAAATCACAATCAAGTTTAGCGTAGTATCCACTGAGCTGAAAGAAGCCTCGGGCACTGATATTGTTCGTGAGACCAGTAAAGCCCTAGGGAATGTGTCTACCTCGGTCATCGCGGCGCGTAAATTAACCAGTGGTGACATTTGCCTGACTTTGGCGTCTGCGGAAAAAAGAAAACTTTATGAAAACGAGGCTAGAATTCAGTCTCTATTTGGCGCTGAATGTATTGTTCGCTCACGAGGCCTCCCAGTAGCTGCACACGGCATCACTACAGCATTTATTGATCCTTCTTATCTACTTGCAGCATCAACTTATCTAAAAACACAAAATTTACACTGGCCTCCCGACACAAGATTCATTCGAATGGAATGGCCTTCCAAAGTAAAGTGGACGGGACTTCAGATGGGATCTTTAATCTTGACCCTTGCATCAGAGGACCAAGCCAACTCCCCGATTCATCACGGACTGGTCGTGGAGGGTGAAATACACTCATGCGAAGTTTATTCAGAAGACTCCAGGGTGACTCGCTGCTTCCGCTGTCGATAGGACCATCACACCAGTGCTAAATTCTACCGCAAACCAGTCCTCTGCGGCGTCTGTTCTGGGGCGCACGCCACCACAGGCAGCTCTATCTAAGAGTCTGGAAGAGGCTTAGCCTGTCATGGGTGTGGAAAATGGGACATACTGCGCTGGGAAAGGAGTGCCCAACTAGAGCTAAAGAAGTCATCCGAGCTCGACAGGCCTACATATCCCGGCCTGTAAGATATAAGTCTAGCTTGACTCCCTCCTCACCTACTTCAACTCCAGCTCAACCAGAGCCCGAATCAGGCTGGATTCAGGTTGGAAACCCCAAAAAGCGATCAAAGGGAAGACCTTTAGCTCTCAGAGTCCCTGCACGATTGATGAATCCTATCAACTTTCCCACGACGCCTAATTCATCTATTAACTTTGTGTCAGGACCGGTCTGCGGGCTCAGGACGGGTCGAGACGAGAGAGGGCAGAAGATGAGGCAAGAATGTAGAGGGGCGCAAGGTGACGACTATCACTGAGGAAGAGGACAAGAGGACGTTTTCAGATTCAATCGTCCACGGAAAGATAGAAAACAAAGCGTGAAGAACTCCCAAATACCACAATACCACAATCCTACTATGAAATACTTAAATATTAAGTAAGCTAGGCTTAACAACATTGCCTTAGGCATTCAGTTCCTAGAATCCTCACACATTGCGATTCCCAACCCCTTTGCATCAGCTCCGAAATCGTCTAATGAGCCTCTCTAGCAAGACCAAATAACCCCGGTGACACAAACTTCTTACCGAGACAGTGCAGGGAGGAAAATCTTTCAACAACTGGCTTCAGGCTACCTCCTTTTTTGAAGAAATATAGCTCCGTCGCTAGTATGTCCCGTTGACATAGAGAAATCTTCTATCAGTCTACTATTTTCTTAATTTTCTTTTTTTACATTTATTTCATTTTTCTTTTGTTTTAAGGTGTATCTTTCGTCTCTTCTTACAAGTTAATCCTGTTATAGGTTATCCCCTACAATATTTCAGACAAGTATCAGCTTACAAGTAAAACATTCAGAGACCCAGTGAAAGGGTGCTCCCTATATATGTATTTTAGGCAGAAAGGTTCCAGGCAGAGAGGTCTGAATCTATGGGTAGATGCCAGGTCATTTGGGGCGCTGGAGCGTCGGGTAGCTATTATAGGCTGAGCTAACTGGCACGTGTCACTTAAAGATTCGTAGCCGCGCGCCGGCACGACGCTAAACATGGAAAAAAAACAAACTCCTTCCCCTCATCAACCCAGGACGCCCCCCCTAGCCTAGTTCTTTGAGTAGAATTCAAATTCTTCGATACAACGTTCATGCTAGCAATAAGGTTATGTCTCCTCTCCTTGTCGATCCATTTACTTACACTTTAGATATCCTTGCTATTCAAGAGTCTTGGTTCAATCGCTAGACTCGCTCGATAAACTGCCCCGCTTTTTCCAAATTCAACATTGCATATAAAACAGGCTTTAAAAAGACCTATTTTAATTTCAACAAGATACTTGGTCCAGATTCTTGGCCAGTAATCTTCGCTTCTGACGATGTGTGCTCCTTCTACATTAAAACATCGACTGGCCCTATTGCAATCCATAACGTCTACGTTATTCCCTGGGCTCCTATCACTCAAAGGGATTTACTGAACAGCTCGATGTTATGACAACTAGAGGGACAATAGACAATTTGCGAATGGCGAATGGCAAATGGTAAAAAGCTGAAGTGAACTCAAAATCATAAGATTCTAAACTAAAGAGAAAAGTCACCAGACGATTTTATGTCTACATATATGTACATGAGAAGCAATTTACTTGTCCAACGAATTAAGCACCAAACATCTGGCCCCAATACTTTAACCACTAAGGGTCAAGCATAAGCTGTAACCTTAATGATGATTCTCTTGAATCGTTTGTCGCATGTTTGACTCGCTGTTGTACGAAGCTAGTGATGGTTTGAATTGGCCAGGTAAGAGTGTTGTCAGTAAATCCGCTAACAATAAAAATATATACACATGACTACTGAAAATGTCAAGGTATCACAAATTTCTTGCGCACAATACTCTCTTCCCAACCCAGCATCAAATATATTGTGCTTTGTGACTTCAATTTTCATCGTCCAATGTGGTCTGGAGTTTCATGCCCCATACAGCATCTCGCTGCCTCGTACCTAATTGATATCATGAATCAAAATGATCTGGCTCTCTTAACTCAACCGGGTCTCCGTAAAAGATCTATTAAGGGGCAGCAAACCACAATTGACTTAACATTTATTTCTCCTTCTATCTTTGATAGGCTTATTCGGTGTACTACTATCAATAAACTTTATCACGGCTCCGATCATCTGCCTAGAATTATTAGCATTGATACTTTTACGAATAATGTTGACCAAGCTCCAGTTAGAGTGTGGAAGGAAACCGATTGTCTTGCAGCTAATGCCGAAACTAGGACTAGAATTAAATCTGCTTCTGCTTTAAGAACAATAACTGCCCTTGATTTATATTGCGATGAGATCTCTCGCATTATTCAAGACATAGTGAACATCACCGTCCCATTACGTAAGTGATCCATCTATGGAGGGCCGTGGTGGCTTTATCAAGTGCGCGCCGCGGTTAAGGGTGCGCGTGCTAACCGCTTTAAAGCAATGAGCTCCAAGATCCCTGAGAATTTTGATGTCGCTGGGCGAGCAGCTAGAGCAAGAGATAAATTGGTTCGAAAAGCGAAGACGGCTACTTTTTGTAGGGCTATTCACGATGCCTACAATTCATGCAAAATCTGGGAGTTTACCCGCTGGGCTTGGGAGAAACCTTGAGGTCACAGTACAGTACCCACTCTTTGCATCGAGAACACCTGATTGACACATTTGATGACATAGTGCTCAATTTTCAGCAGAAATTCTATCCTCTGACCCACGCCGACCTGCAGGGTATTCCTGACAAAGAGAGGCTCCACCCTCGCATGAGCTTTGGTCCCATAGAAGTGCCAGCTGTTTCGGTCCCGCTTTCCCCGGAAATCTCTATTGCCGATTTCAAACAGGCCCTGAATACAAAGAAGCCCTTCTCAGTCCTTGGTTGGGATGGCGTTCGGTATTACTTCCTCCGCGCTCTAGTCTCTCCTTTCATCAATGTGTTTCGAGTAATTACTCAAGCGAGCTGAGGCCTAGGTCCTTTCCCGACAATATTTAAGCGCGCATGGACTGTCGTGGTCCACAAACAGGTAGAGAGTCATATGAGGACCTAGGCGCCTGGCGACTTATCGCACTCCTTCCGGAAATTGGCAAAATTGTCGAATCTATCACAGCCAAGCGACTCTTAGGCCTTGCTGAAACTCACAACCTTCTGCCTCCGTCATAAATGGTAAACCGTCAAAGGCGCTCTACAGATAAGGCCTTTGATCTTCTCACTAGTCAAATAAACAAAGTGTGGGGCTCTAAAAATCATGTCGCTTCCCTGCTCTCCTTAGATATCGCTGGCGCATTTGACAGTGTGGATCCTGTACAACTGTTCCGGATCCTCTGCAACTCTCGCATCCCTCTCTCACTGGCGCGTTGGATCTCCTCCTTCCTCTCGGACCGCCCAACTACCCTTGCTTTCTGCGGCAAAGAATCACCGCCCTTCAAAGTCCTTCGTGGCGTTCGTCAAGGGTTAGCCGTATCTCCTTTCTTATTTCTCTTCTATAATGCTGAACTTTCCCGCATTTGCGAACGATCACGGCTGGCAATTTTGGGAGGTGCATTTGCTGAGAATCCCAATAGATATTTGTACTCACAGTCTACTGAGACCAACTGTCAACGCTTAAAATCAACATTCTCAGGGTGTCAGAGCTGGGCCAGGCGCCACGGAATCGTGTTTGCACGGAAGAAATTCCATCTCATGGACTTCACCGGGTCCCGCTCTAAATTTTAATCTGTCGTCAACCATTAATATTTGTAACTGTCTAGACAGGAGCGCTTGCGCAGCTAAATGAATAGAGGTTGTTTACATTCTATCTGAAGAGAGAAGCAAACTATCTCGCAGTCCTGCAAATATATACACATTTTCTCAGCCCTCCATCCACCAGTAAATGACACCTTGGCCCTATGATAACTGATAATTCCTGAGACTAATGATTGCCACGGATTAAGGTTATCACACGTAATAGAAGATTGCAACATAACAGACAGTTGTCGCATGTCAGGAAGTTTACAGGTTTTAACTAATCTCTTCGTGTAGAGATATTCCATGGCAAGAAAGGACCTGTGCCCATGAGCCAATGCACATCTCCCTCTCCCTGTTGAGCCCGTGCAGGCCTATGCACAACATAAGCTAGAGGACCGATTCAGCTTACCAGCTGCTACAATATTGAAGACAAAGAGCTTCACGCAGCCTCGGAGATTAGAAGCCTTGGAGTTCTACTCGATCTCAAACTATCTTGGTCAGTACACACTCGATGTGCAGTCGACCAAACACGAGCCCAATCAACTGTTTTTGACTGGATTTTCAAGCCTACATGGGGCCCAATCTTTGCTTCTTCCCGAAAGTTAGATATTGCCATTGTGAGACCCAATATGACGTACGCAGCTCCTTTCTAGTCTTCAAAGGCTAAACCTTTAACTCTTGTAGCAAAACTTGACAAAGTTCAGTTCGAATGCCTCCGTGCAATTTCTGGCGCTTATAAGGCAACCCCAATTCACTTGCTACAATCCGAAATACACATTCCACCTCTTGACCTTTAACTCTTTTCACGAACAACTAGCTTCCAAAAGCGTCTAGCCAACAGTCACTACTTCCAGCACCGCGAACTCCTCTGCTCATGGATGAGATGCCGTACAAAGCAGAGAACGCTGCGCCAGGGTGCAAATAACGCTCCCCTGGTTGTGTCTGAATCAGATCTTCAAGAGATCTGGCTACGTAGGTGGAAAAAGAAGCACACTGCAACAGCATTAAAGCAGTGGAGCGCGGTGGTAAGCTCCCTCGACAAGAATATTCTTCTCCTGCACAAAATTGTGCACAAAGCTGAGAGCTCCGCCATCATTCGATTCCGGACAAGCCGTAATGGCCTCAGGATGCTCTTAAAGCGGGCAAGTGTTGCAGGAGTTGAAGATAATTTGTGCGCGTGTAGACTGGGGAAAGAATATGCGCGGTTTGTATTACTGGATAGCCCAATAGAAAACCATCGACGCCTCACTCTTCAGAGTCTTCTAGACGCAGGTATATCAGACAATGCTGCCATGCTACGACTGCTGTCTGATTCTCGCCTTGTCCCACATACTACCCGGTGGATCTTTGGACTTCAGATGCTCGCTAAGTTTCGCAGAGTCGACGCTCTCATGGCGGAAAACGGGATGTCGCACAGAAAACCAATTTATCCAGGATATAATCTTGGGTTAACAACTCCTCGCACACGGACGATACATTCGCATTGTCATAGTATCTGCGCACCTTTCGAGTTTTCCTTTTGTTAAACTTACATCTAACATTCTTGATATCAGTTCTTGTTAGGCCTTCGACTGCAGAAGCCAGGTTTATCTTTCAGTAGCAGGTTTCCCTGGGACAACACACTGATGCACTTCATAGCTCTAGATAGCTAAAAAGTATAGGAATTTGATAATGATAATAAAAATACCAATCAATTTTCTAGTTTTTGTTAAAGACATTTTACAGCAATAAATCTTATAGCTCACTAAATCTTCTGAAATTCTAATTGCGGGTTTATACCAGCTTAAGATTGTTCAAACTTGAATTCTCTCGATAAAGCCATAATTCACTGCTTCTTTTGTCTATTATTAAGCCATGAATATTCGATATTACAGCGCGAGACCGAGTAAATATGATTATTAGTGATGTAGTAATTATCAGTGGCAGTTGACATCAAAATTCGATTGTATTGATATCCGTCATTATTAATCTATCTTCTTCGTCATATCTTTGAATAAATTTCGATAAATACCTTCAAGGAATAGTAGCCAGATATTATGATGTGGCTTTTGGGATAAAATTATCCATAATTTTCAATATTTGATAGCCAAGTGATAAAATTCAAGATTTTGTAGATCTATTTATTCGATTTTTGGGGAATAAAAATCAAATCAAAATCCTTTGGGGCCCGATCTTGGTACCTTTCATATTTCTTGTTTTTCATTGATAGACTACAATCGCATTTATTCCTACATGATAATTCATAGCGGTGACAGATTGCTGTATCAATTCATGAAAAGCTTTATATTCGTACTTGAAATGACTCAATGCTCGTAAATTAAGTCGACTTTTCTCCTAGTTTTAACTAAGCAAATATTAGTGCTTTATCATTAACCGTGCTGTCGATGTCAGAGAATGTTGTACTGGTGGTGCTATGCAGGTTTCAGTGGTAGATTCTTTATTTATCTATTGGTGTCTTCGTTATCAAACTAAAGTTGGCAACCGTGTTAATTATAATTTTAATAATAGATCAAGACATATGCCTAAAAGTTATGTGACATTATCATGATAATTAAGGCTGTTGAATGAACGACGATTCTAAATTTAACTGTAAGTCCCTTTTTACTGTTTACCACAAAGTTTCGATACTCAAGACATACAGGATATTTTCTGATGAAAATATTTCCCACGAGGACTACATCGCTCTTTCCTTTCTTGAATCTTAGAGCCTCTACGGATATTTCAACACGGCAATTCGATTCCGAAATGACATGTGTTTTTTGAAATAACCCAAGATCAATTGAAGCTCATTGACGCTTTCCATATTTAAGATACTTGTTGGCGTAGTAACTTCAACTCATAAAATTAATGATCTTTTTCTGTGGAGGTCTAGATAAGTTTGAAAGCCAACGCTAAGATTTTCACAATGATCAATTGGCGTCTGACATTTTCACATGCATTTGATGTTGTAAATCATTTTCAATATTCTGTCATCACCAATTGGATGTTTCGTGTTAGAGCTATGATTCAGAGCTCCCAAAAAGTTTTAACTTGTCATTTGAGATTCGAATCATTCCCAGTTATTGGTGTTGAAGAACTCCGAATCAAAAACTAGATAACTGGCGAGATCAACGGAGATTTCATGGACTGAGTGAAAGACAACATTTTCCCAAGTGACTCTCACGATCTCCGCATTTTTATCTTGAAAATTTTTTCTCTAATTGAGCTAGCCCATTGATCGACGTCTTACTTAAGTCAATTGCATTGTTGTTTTTGTATCGTCGTCATCTTACTCCTTTGATGAAGCATTTCAGCTGTTAAGTTGCTCCGCTAAGTCTCCACATCAAGTCGATACTAATGAGGATTCTTTGATTTGCCAATGATCAAAATTTATGTGGTCTCTTCATCTAGTCCTCCTAACGTGTATAAATACTGGTATTGCACCTTCAGACAAAGCCCTCGATATTCTTCATCAATTCTCCAAATATTCTCTTTTGATTTTATTTCAAGATGAAAAAAACACAACCGATAAGTGCCTTTGGGGAGGATGCAAACCCCGAAGACGATTGGACGAAGCTTCCCGTCGGTGATGAGCGACGGAGAGAGCAAAACAAATTGGCTCAAAGAAAATACCGTAAGTATACATCCTTTGCTCTGACTTGTAGATTTGATGCCTAATCTGAATTAGGGAGAAAGAAGATGGAGGAAAAAGTGTCCAAGAAGAGGAAAGAGCGTCATCGGCCTCTTACTCCTTCTCCTCCTCCTCCTCCTTCTCCTCCTCCTCCTCCTTCTCCTCCTCCTCCTCCTTCTCCTCCTCCTCCTCCTTCTTCTCCTCCACCTCCACCTCTTTATTTTCATTTTGATCCGGCCTTTGCAGCGTAAGTTATTGGCGTTTTTTGACGATTTTGGTGATTTTGTTATTAATTTGACTAATTTTTAAAGTGTCTTTGGTCCAGCATATTACGCGCCAGGCAACGAGCCAGATATCTCGGAAAACCCTCTATTTTTGGTTCCGGATCCTGGGGTGGTGAGCCTTGATGTCATCCCCGAGCTCTTCAATTTTGAGGACCTGCAGGTGGAAAATGTCGTTCCCAACAGTGGCCCCTGCTTGCCTACTAACTGGGACCTCTCTTCATCAAATACTTTCCCGCTAGAAGAGGTACCAGTGATAAGCTCGGGTTGGCAAGATTCCCAGTTGGATTGGTGGCCTTCGGGCTCTGAGGGGATGCATACTTTTCACAACAACTTGGGATGACGGGTGGGGCGTGATAGGTAATGAGTCTATGCATCCGCAATGGACAAGCTGAAGGGTCAAGCCAGAGGGATTGAAGAGTGATGAGGGGATCTTGCACTGTTTTGTTAAGTTGCTAATGAAATTGAATTATGGCAACCAAAATTTCGGAGTATTAATTTGAGTGATCAAATGTGCGTGAAAAGACTTCCCAAATGAATTTGAAGTTTCGGAGTATCACTTTTGCCGAGTTGTCATCTTTATTTAATTAAAGATTTTAATTGGGCTGAACTCATACTCGAGAAAATCATTTTATTGTGACATGTTGAGTAGATCACCTTATCTTTTAAGACTGCACATAAATCCACTGCGCTTACATTTAGAGACATTTCCTATTCTTTTAATATCCTTGATAAATATTCTAAATATCGATAACCAATACCTAGTTGTGTCTGTTTCAATCATGAGCATAAACCTATTTTGAAGGGTCTTTTGAGTGATTGTCTCTTTGAAAAATGATTCTTATTTTAGTGGTAGTACGTAGCTTCACTTTTGTCCTGCTTAAAATTTGTCGAGTCTCAATCGACTTTGCTCGGTTTAAAACCTCAATTTAATTGGAAAGCAATTTATTTTCGCAAGTCACTCATCGAATATGATTCGTAGTTTTTCGGTTTCCTTTCTAGAGGCGGATCGTGCCGTTGTAAACTCTTCGAGCCGTTCCTCGGAGTAGCGCCTAGGCAGTATGGACACAAGCCCTACCTCAGCCTAGCTAAAGCTGGTGCTGATGAAGTCAAACCTTCACATTAATTTCCTTGCGGTGATTACATATTCTCAGGATGACCGGAGCATACTCAAATAAAAATGGTGATTTCTTGCATTTCTCCATGTTGAGTATTCATGGCAGAGCTTCTATGATGTAAGGCGATATCCTCAAAAAGTTGTGTTTGCTAAATGAAATCACAGATTATGTTTCAGACTTAAAGCTGAGTTATCATGGAAAAAATGCCGATTTCCGGAATCATTCATTTAGTTGTTCCAGAATGCATAGACCTGATTCAATTAAAGAAAAGAATTCATTTTAGGATAACTTAGCTTCCTATAACTAATTGTTGTTGAGACCAGTATTAGAGCTACGAACTCAAATTTTCTCACTGGGACGAAAGACTTATGAAAACATCATCTGACCTCAATTGCCAGTGCTAAAATGATACATTCTCGTAGCTGAACACTTTTACTAAAGACACATTCATCAGTGCTAATAAAGAGATAAAATTGTTAAGACTGATTGTGACACCCCGATAATTTAGTAGTCACGTGCGCATCGGTCTCGAACTACTGGTTAGCCGACAGAGCTGATCTTTGGATTAAACAGAGACACTTAACTTTCTAGTCATCAACACCACCTGTTTCAACCCTGTAAGCCTAAACAGGAGACTAATCAGCCACAACCCATGATTCTACAGGTTTGTCACAAAGGCAGTATCTGACACGTAAGCTGTAGGTCATTGAAGATGAAGGATGGGAAGTTTGGTGTTAACAGCGTGGCTTCATATTATCAGGAGGCATCATGTACATATATACAGACTTGTGCCCGACTGGAGATTTTTCCATTTAGTTTAGAATTTTATGATTTTGAGTCCACTTCAGCTTTTGATCATTCACCAGATTTCTTTCGTCCCTCGAGGTGTCACACTGATGTCCATTTGTGTCTCCCTTAAATTTCTCAGTATGCTTCACCATTTTGACCTTCGCAGCCGCGGGATGCATGATCTTAAAATGTTCCAATCTATTATCAAAGTAAGAGTTCATGATGGAAAGATTTCGGGTTAAACATGCCCCAGATGGCGGATCAAAACACCCTTCTTTTAAGATTTAGTGGATTGGTCATAAAATCTTAAACCTCAGCATCAGTCCAGCATAACTTCCCTCTTCTAACGCACCTCTCTTTCCCTATGACAGTCTTTCTGTTAATATTCGTTTCTTTCATTTGACCTTCCTTTAAATTGACTTCCTAAGCAACGAAGAAAACCCCAGATAACTTTGTTCTGCAAGCCTAGAATCATCGATCAAATTTCCATAGCAAGCAGGACATGTAATTGGAGTGAATAAGTGCGTCAAGTCTTTGAAGAGTTAAGTTGGTTTTAGGATATTATAATAATAGCTGTAATGATAGAAAATGAGTGATTCATTCGAAGAGTTGTTTGGTAAAAGACAGGAATCGACTAGACGGCGTGTTGTTCATGACAATGAGTAAAACATGTCACACCGCGACTTGAATGTTGACATTCCTCAGGTTTTTTACAAGGCATCCAGGCACAATCTTGGTCGGCATCACTTGATATACTTTATATACAGTCATCCCTCTGATAACCTAACTCCCGGTAACTTAAATCCTCCGATAAATCAACAAATTCCCTGCGACCGATCATTTAAGTTTGTTTGTTTGTTTATTATTTTACGTCTACTGAGACACCAAGTCGAGACTTGGGCTCTTGCTGCCTGCTAATGATCTACTAGAGGCATAGACGCCAGCGATTACTGCTCTGGTTGCGTCGCCCTAGCTACTCCCCGACTTAGGATGCCGAGATATTACTACAAATTTAAGCTGCGCCGAATGTGAAGACCGCGCTACATACAAGTAATTGGCCTAAGATACAACATTTTAATCATAAGCCAGAATCCCAGTCGTAGCTTTTCTGCTAACCCTTTATGAACAAATTATCTTGTAGGCTACGTGGGTAAGCGAAGGACTATAACCTCAAGTTTTCAGATTGAATATCAAAGGCTGATCGTTGAAAAGAATTCTGTCTCGGACAACCATTTCACAATACTGGGGGCTCCCTCCTAGGTGCCCAAAAAGAATTTTGCCGGATCTTCAAAAGATTGTGGGGCTCGGGGGAAGCCTTCGAGTGGGCAGGATACAATTTAGAAAGTGGTTAGGCGTCTTGTGCTGGCCGCAGCTGCAATGTATAAGAGCATTCTCATGGTTGAACCGAGAGTGATATGCAGCAAAATCGCCATGTCCTGAACGGGCTGCGTAAAGCCACGAAAGGTAATTTCTCGTTAGAGTTCTTTGGGGTTGCGAGTGTAAAGGTCGATTCCTAGATTTCAATATGATTGAGGGGCTTGATGGACCCAGTAATTTTCTATTGCTTCTCTTAGTTCTTCCTTGATTCGGTTGCGGGCGGCATCAAAAGATAGTGGAGAATAGGGCGTTGGAGATGGAATTAACAAAGTCGCGCGAGCAAAAGTATCGGCCATCAAGTTCCCTACGATACCAGAATGTTCCAGGATCCAGAACACTTGAACCTGCCCTGGGGGCACATGTGGAAGACGGGGTCGCCGCGGCCACTCGCGGGCAAACGTCTCTATTTGTAGAAACGTATCATGAGACGAACACACGGGGGATTGAAATATGCGGCGAGCTACATCTTAGAGAAAAGGGATTAAGCGAAACCCCCACATTTGACGCGTAGTTACAGTCTCGCACAGGTCAGTTTCGTAAACTACTTAGACCTCCCCTCAACACTGTGTCCTCCCCGTAGTTATCTCGGTTTCACACTGACACACTGTTGGCGGCATTCCGGGTTTAGAGAATCGGATGTGAGACATGCGCCCATTAGGGGAGATGACAGGAAGATATAGAAGGATGTTTTTGGAGGGGAGAAAGGGGGAGATATGGGGACTTTTTGACAGTTTTATTCGAGGAGTCATTTATACTACTCTCGATAGTTAGAGTTATTCATTAAACTGTCTACTTATTTACAGCATATATTATCTCTTAGTTATCTGTTAGGATCCACAGGTTCTTAGAGAATCGGAAGGTCGGCAGGGAGAGCGCTGCTTCCAGCGCTTTATAAATAGCAGTGACTTCCGCATCGAGGGACATCCGTGTTGAGCTTAATGCACGGCTTTCGCGATGCACCACCTGCCCCGCTTGAAAAATTACAACGCCGTAACCAGCTCTAGGCGAATCCATAGGTTCAGTTCGAGCACCATCCGTGTACGCCACAATCATTTAAGTTTATTTATTTATTTATTTATTTATTTATTTATTTATTTATTTATTTATTTATTTATTTATTTATTTATTTATTTATTTATTTATTTATTTATTTATTTATTTATTTATTTATTTATTTATTTATTTATTTATTTATTTATTTATTTATTTATTTATTTATTTATTTATTTATTTATTTATTTATTTATTTATTTATTTATTTATTTATTTATTTATTTATTTATTTATTTATTTATTTATTTATTTATTTATTTATTTATTTATTTATTTATTTATTTATTTATTTATTTATTTATTTATTTATTTATTTATTTATTTATTTATTTATTTATTTATTTATTTATTTATTTATTTATTTATTTATTTATTTATTTATTTATTTATTTATTTATTTATTTATTTATTTATTTATTTATTTATTTATTTATTTATTTATTTATTTATTTATTTATTTATTTATTTATTTATTTATTTATTTATTTATTTATTTATTTATTTATTTATTTATTTATTTATTTATTTATTTATTTATTTATTTATTTATTTATTTATTTATTTATTTATTTATTTATTTATTTATTTATTTATTTATTTATTTATTTATTTATTTATTTATTTATTTATTTATTTATTTATTTATTTATTTATTTATTTATTTATTTATTTATTTATTTATTTATTTATTTATTTATTTATTTATTTATTTATTTATTTATTTATTTATTTATTTATTTATTTATTTATTTATTTATTTATTTATTTATTTATTTATTTATTTATTTATTTATTTATTTATTTATTTATTTATTTATTTATTTATTTATTTATTTATTTATTTATTTATTTATTTATTTATTTATTTATTTATTTATTTATTTATTTATTTATTTATTTATTTATTTATTTATTTATTTATTTATTTATTTATTTATTTATTTATTTATTTATTTATTTATTTATTTATTTATTTATTTATTTATTTATTTATTTATTTATTTATTTATTTATTTATTTATTTATTTATTTATTTATTTATTTATTTATTTATTTATTTATTTATTTATTTATTTATTTATTTATTTATTTATTTATTTATTTATTTATTTATTTATTTATTTATTTACGATTAACGCCAAGCAGGCTCAAGGGCTAATCCCGGCCTCGGGCCTCCCTAGGGGCACTTGGCGTGCCTGCGTAGTCCGAGGCTACCAGGCATATCAGGTTGTCCACTGACAGCATATATATCTACAATCATTTAAGTTTTTTTTTTGTTTTAATGTCTACCGAGCGCTAGTTATAACTAAAGCCCCATCCCTAGGGGGACATGGTGACTGCAAAATGTCATACAACGAATATAGTGTGGTGGCAGAAGCGCCATTAAGATACATGCAGATACTGCGAGCGCTATGCAGCGGATTCCTCACATCGCTGGCTTAACTGGGACGGATGGGGCAGATTTCTGATAGAAACCTAACCTTCTCCAATATGGTGGCGAAACGCTTAGCTCCATGGGAGGTGCCGAGAAGAAAATCAAGTGAGCCCAGACTTCGACGGTGACCAGCCGAAGCCAGTCTTTCTCGCACGAGGGGGCAAAATACTAAGTGGGTGATTGACTTATTAGCCCCGCAGCAACAAGTCAGAAGGGCATCATTATGGTGAAACCTTTCGTGATAAGCACGAAAGTCACCATGTCCAGTACGACATTGGATTAAATACCCAAGATAACAGCGAGGTAGTCGTAGTTCCTTTGGAGGTTTTTTGGGAAATGGCATACCCAACTCACAATAAGTAGGGGGAGCATGAGATTGCCACCATACTGTGGTCATATCCCATATCTGCCTTTGTATCTTTGCGCGGATTCCGGCAAGGGATGCGCCAGGGGGAGCTGGTTGACGGGCAGCCTCTCCTGCCAACTTGTCGACCAACTCGTTACCAGGAATGCCCATGTGACCGGGGGACCACATTACTTGAACCTTGCCAGGAGATGCAATAGGAAGAATTCTCCTCGTAGGCCAGCGAGAAGCGAGATCCCGAAATTCCAAAATCTCCATTTGCGAAGACTTAGAGGGTGAGGCTTCGAGAAGGCGGTGTGCAGCCTCTTGGTTGTCAAGAATTACATTAATTTTGGTTGCAAAATGTGTCGAAGGTGCTGCTATGGCAGCCTTAAGGCCTGCTAGAGCACCGATGATCTCGGAGTCGTAGACCTCAAAGTCGGGACCTAGGGGCACTTTCACTTCAGTTATAGTGATATCTCTGTGCAGAACTACGGCACCTGCCCCAGCAGAACCGTTCGCCAGCTTTGAGCCGTCCGAAAAGACGAGAATATCCCATGGTGGCAGCTCTCTAATGCGCTCAGCAAATTCTTGGGCAGAGAAATCAGCTCGAGACTGATTGAGAGGGGATTTATAGGAAGGAGGAAAAAGCTGGGGTCGAGAGATGGGAGGAACGAGCTTTAATTTTTCCGTAAGGCGAGTTTGTGGGCGGGAGACGGTGGATCTTCTAACCAAAGGTTGAAAACAGTCCACGGCGGCCAGTCTAACAGCAGAGCGGAGGCGAATCTCCTCAAGTAATATATGAGCAGGCTTGAGCCATACTTCCCTTAGCAGTGCCGAAGCAGGCGTGGTCTTGTATACCGGTAAAATCGCTCGGGCCAGGGTGACTAGAGCTCGAGAGATCATGTCTACCAGGTGCTGAGATCGGGTAGATGTTGGACGTCCTCGACGGAGGAAAGTGTGACCGCGCCACCAAACCACGACACCGTATAATAGAACGGGTAGCGCCGCAGCTAGGGCTGCAGTGCGTAGAAAAGTTGTTGGTACACCACGATTGGTATTTCCAAGCTGTCGTATGTGGGCACTGATTCGTTGTGTTTCAGCACTCCATTCTTGTACATGTTGTTTGAAAGAGAGCTTAGTGTCGAGGAAGACGCCAAGCCACCTCAGAGTAGAACTGGTAGTTCTTAGGACGTCATTAACAATTACCGGTGGAGAGGGTTGACGGGATCTGTGAAGATGTATGATTTCTGTTTTGTTTTCCGCCAAAGAGAGTCCGTTCTGACCGCACCAATGGGTGATGCTTCCAACATTGTTAGTGGTCAGACGAGAAGTGTCGACTAGCGTTTTAGCGACTGAGAGGATTGCTACGTCGTCTACGTATCCAAATGTGGGAAACCCGAGTTTGAATAAAGGCTCGAGAAAGAGGAGGAAAAGTATTGGGGAAGCAGGGGACCCTTGGGGCAAGCCGTGCGGAACTTACAAGAAATCACCTACAAAATCATCCACTCTGAGGCGAGCCTTCCTGCAAGAGGCAAAGGAAGCAGCCCAATTCACGTATATTAAAGCCCATCCCTGTTCACGCAAACGAACACGAAGACGGCCGGGCTGTATACTATCGAAAGCAATTTGGATATCAAGGGTGGCGAGAGTGCAAACTTGCTTTGTCTCCCACGCCTTTTCGACATCGTGAACCAGACATTCCACAAGATCCATGGCAGACCTTCCAGGTAGCGCTCCAAATTGCGTCGGGGAGATGATACGATTTGACAAGGCCCAGAAGGCAAAGCGTTTTGTAAAGAGACGTTCCAGTCCCTTCCCAATAACTGGGAGAAGCGAAATCGGACGCAAATTGGCGGGGTCAGTAAGATCGTCCTTGTGTGGTTTAGGAATAACTACCACTTCAGCGCGGCGGAAGATGCTGGGATGGTGACCATGTTCCAAACATAGGCTGTAAAGCTGAACAATCCACGAGCGCCACCTATCCACTCCCCATACAAGGCGGATGGCGGAGACAGAGAGGTGGTCGTGTCCCGGAGTAGTTGACAAAACTTCCAGAAGACAGTGGCGTACTTCATCTTCGTCTACGGATAGAGGAGCAGGGATCGCACGCAGTGGGCAGGTAGGGGTATTCCTGGGTATATCCGGCTGACCCATAGAGCGGGCCAGCTTAGTTCGAAAGAATATGTCTGCACGCTCGGTCGGGGTGCTGAAGGTGACACCTTGATGAATAATTGGGGGGGGGACCAAAGCGACTTGATAGCTTCCGCCATCCAACAACTTTATGGGCTTCCAGGATCGAAGCCATATTATCCAACATGGAGCGCTTATGTTCGCGTTTGGCTCGTCTAACAGACTTCCGAAAATTATTGTGTGCCTCGCTTAAGAGATCTTGGTCACCGCTATGGCGAGCTTCGAGATACTGACGACGTTGGTCCGAGCATTCGCGATTCCAAAAGTCTTTGCATGGGACGCAGGCAGGCCTCGGCGGGTTAGCTGCAAGCAGCATTGCCGAGAGAGAGGCAATGCCCGATGAAGTCACCGCGTCCAGGCGCTGAGAGGTTGGGTCTCCAATAGGAAGGCTAGGAGGTGCGGTAGCGGAGAGGGCAAGACAAAATACCTCAGCGTTCTCGTCGTTGAATTTGGGCAGCTTCAGCGTTGGGTGACGTCTAGATGACGAGAGTTGGACGAAGCCGGATATCGTCTCGTGATCGGAAGTGGAATGTGTCTCCGGGTCCACTCGGGCTGAAAGTCCTTCCATGTTCGTGAGTACTAAGTCGAGGACGTGGCCAGCTCGGTGTGTAGGAGCTCCGTAAGGCAATGCCGACCTCAGAGAATAGTTGTCAATCCATTCAACAAAGCTGCTGACGCCAGACGAACGGGAGACGTTGGGCTCCCATAGTTCGTGATGAAGATTAAAATCTCCCACGACTATGGTATTTGGTTGAACCGGCCAGCTTAAAAGTGCCTCGAGACTCTCTAGCATTTGAGCTTGAGGTTGTCGGTATACGTTTATGATCCCTAATGAAGGAGAGCTCTGGAGACGTAGGGCGATGATATCAGGTGAAAGACCACAGTCCAGCTGGATAGGTCGGAGGTTAGATTTCTTTCGGACATAGGTTAAAACGCGCGGGCGCGAATTTTTCCAGTCACGATTAGGAGGAGTGAAAATGACATAAGCCGGATGGGCCTTGGTTACGTTCTTAGAGTTTATTGTTTTAGTCCAGGGTTCTTGGACAAAGATCACATCATACTTGCCGTGAAATGCGGCTTGAAGAAGAATGAGGTGAGAAGATCCACCACGCCCAACGTTTGCTTGAAGGAAACGAAGGCGAGGCCGGGGGGTGCTCCTTAAAAAGGCTCTATTGCTCATGGGAAGTACTAGTGGAGGAGTTGGGAGCT
Organism: Podosphaera xanthii; assembly: GCA_028751805.1. Taxonomy (NCBI): domain Eukaryota; kingdom Fungi; phylum Ascomycota; class Leotiomycetes; order Helotiales; family Erysiphaceae; genus Podosphaera; species Podosphaera xanthii. The sequence goes on from JAPWIX010000029.1 coordinate 812,961, forward strand.
TGCTCGTCTAGGTCTACTTCCATAGACCCGTCCGAAGCAGAAGCAAGAGGCGTGAAGCTGTTCTGGCTAGCAGAAGGCATAGTTTGAGAAGGGACAGAGGGGACTTCTGTCAATAGAGTCGGTGCGTTGGACCTGTCGGGAGAGGAAGTTGCGACGGCAGCAGCTGCGGCAGCAGCTGCGCGACGTTGTTTCCGGAGCTTATTACGGTTCTGTGAACAGAGGTCTGTAACCGCTTTTTCTGAAGGGTGAATAAGTTTGCCCTTGAAAGGGCGAGGGCGGAGAGGGCAACTTGAGTCGTCTGCAGAATGTGGCCCTAGGCAGTTAATGCAACGACAGAGTTGGCGGCATTCTCCGTCGTGGCGAAGGGTACCGCAACGAACGCACAACGCTTGAGTGCGGCAGCGAGAGGACTGGTGAAACCCAAAGCAAGCATCGCATTGGACTACCTTTGGGTTAGGGATGTACCGTCGAGAAGGGGCGCTGTCAACAATTCGAAACGTGGACACCTCTTTAGGAAAGAAAATAACAGCCGTGTGCAGAGGATCTCGTCGATCTTCATGTATAGACCATTGGGCGCCCGATGGAGCGACGCCTGTCTGTGACTGGGCAATGCTCTTGACATCATCAAGCGTGGTTGGAACCAGATTTGAGGCCGGATTCCAGATAGTGCGTGGGATACGCTTGACAACGTACCCAATGCGATCCTCAATTTGGATTAGAGAGCCCGAGAGAGACGCTCTTATAGAGTCAGCATTGTCCAACGCAATTTTCAGCGATGCATCTAACGAGAAGGCGACGGTGAAACCGCTGGAGCAGCGAGAAACGGAGGCGATTACATCCTTGAGACCAGGAACGATGTGGATGAAAGCAGACTTGACTGCAGTTACGTCTGCTCTGAGAAGTGGAGCTTCTTCAGAGAGACGGAAGATGGCTTTGGGACCCTTGGTGAAAGCAGTTTTTTTAGAAACAGGCATGCTAGAGGGGCGAGACGTTGTGTTGGGTCGGGCCGAAGACGGCACCGGAGGGCCAGTGGCAGGATGGCCTGCGGCGGTCGCTGCCCAACTCTGCGGTTGCTTAGCTGAAGGGATAGGAGGTCGAGCTGGTACGCTTTGGCTGGGCTTGGGTAAGGAACCAAATGATTTAGGTTGTCTTTGGTTGTCGTGTCGCATAGGATGCCCGGAAGCAACCGTATCGAACCTTTTAGCTGGCTCGGAAGCTTTTGGAGAAATAAATATATGAATTTGATATAATACTCGCACAGGAGCAGTAAAAAATAATAATAAAAACTTGACTTCCCTCCTTTTCTCTCCAAAAACCCTCCCCTCATATATCATAGGCTTCAATCCATGATGTCAAATAAGAAAAAAATCCTGGCTACAGCAGTTCAGAGATAAAACACACTTATGAAATAAGATGTAACAACAAGGGAGGTTGTGACAAGAGAAGTATCAATCTGTTACTTGATGTGAATCAGAAAGTTTTGAAAATTGAAAAAGCCTTGTCAAAAATTACCCGAAACGCCAAGAGTTTTAATTGATCAGATAATGAATGAATTGAACTCCAAGCCCCCAGGTTAAGTCTCCACTTATACGGAGCTCTATGATTAATTTGACAAACCGCAAGGAGGAACGCGTCCATTTGCTCGCGCACGAAGGACTGGATGAGGGGATCGGCCTCTTCGACGGCTGACCAAAACTTGATATGGAAGGATTGAACCCAAGTAGCTCGACCCTTCGCAACGCGCTGAACAAGCTCGAGCTCTTCAGCGACGCGCTGGGCCAAAGGGGGTGGTTGTTGTGATTTGGCCATCACGAGCGCGATGCCCAAACGAAAATGCACTTGATAGGTATCGAATGAGAAATCGAATTAGAGTGAACAGCAGGAGAGGAATAAGGAGACGTGATGGATGATGTGCAATCATTTAAGTTATTAGAAGGACGACTGTATATATATAACGTACCCCACGTGTTGGCGAGCCACAAGGGCTGGCGAGCCACTTTTGCCAAGCCCCCACGAAACTCTACCTTCCTACGTGATGCCTTAATAACAACGCTAGATGGAATCTTCTAATGAACGTCAGATACAGACTGCCCTTCATGCTCTTAAACAAGACGCGACACACTCTCAGAGACGCGCTGCAGCTATCTATAACGTCTCTCGAGCAACTCTAGGTCATCGACGCGCCGGACGACTCCTACAGCCAGATCGCTGGCCCAAATCAAAGAATCTAACTAAGATTGAGGAGGACGTGGTTGATGAGCATATACTTGAGCTGGTTGCGCGAGGATTCCCCCCCACCCAGGCTCGCAGTCGTGGCTGATATGGCCAATTCCTTGCGCGCGGAGCGTGATATGGGCCAGGTTGGCATAAACTGGCCCAGTACGTTCGTCAAAGGCCGCCCTGAGCTCACAACAAAGTTCAATCGCAAGTACGACTTCAAGAGAGCCCTTTGCGAGGATCCTGAGATTATACAAGGCTGGTTTGGCCTAGTAGCCAACATCAAAGCCAAGTACGGCATCCAGGATGAGGATACGTTCAACTTCGACGAGGCAGGCTTCATGATGGGCCAGATATCTACAGGGGCAGTTGTTACAGCTTCAGAAAGACGAGGACGGTCAAAGTGGGCTATTTTGCGCAAAAATGTGGTGGTTTTGGCGGGGGCTTGGCAAAAGTGGCTCGCCAACCCGTGGGGTACGTTGCAGAGTCTCAACCCTAAAGATTGTTAAACCTTAAATCTCGAAATTATAGGCCTCATCCTTGTATTTTACTCTAATCATTTTTAAATGGGCTAGCAGATTCAGTCTAAATTCCACACCGTCAAACCATCTAGTGAGTTCACAGACATATTCTCGAAAGCAGTTGGATATTCAACTTTCCAGATTTCCCAGTCACGGACATGTGCTCACTACATTTCCTACTTCTTATTCTAATTGTTAGACAGTAGATGGAATGCTTTTTAATGTAAACTCGATGTTCATTCCATTGTCCTCTAACTAAAGGATCTTACTACAAAGTTATATTTTTCTCCATCCCCCATCCTAGAAGCTTGTGTTTGATATTCTTGACAATACCTTAGTACCACGTTTAGAATACCGTATGTCTGCGACAAACGGGTAACTCAGATGAAAGGCGTTAAACTTATTCCCTCGCAGCTTTAACCAATATACAAAGGATGAATCAAGCTAAATAACTAGTGATACTTTTATCCAACATTCTTAACAACCCATGCTAATAGTTAGCTTGTCGCTAATACCCCTACTAACATTTAGCTTCCGCAATAAGATTTGTTTTTCTGACACCAATTGAGATCCTGTCACTCAAAAATCAAAATGAATTCTCACACCCATCAGTCTTCGAGGAGAACCAGTCGCCACAATCTTAATGGGGATAAACGAGTCGCAATCCAGACACTTCGAAGACACGGGCTTTCATATATTGACATCGTTCATGAAATGGGGCTAAGCCAGAGACAATTTCAGTACGCATGCAAACGTGGTGATCTTTCAGAAGCCGGGAGTCTTGGTCGACCGCCAGTCTTGAGTGAGGCTCTAGATGATGAGCTTGAACATTTGTTTGTAGTTCACGAGTCGGTTGGTTTACGTCCTACTTGGAACTTGCCACAGTGCAGCTTTTCCACCCGAACGTCGGTGAGAAAGCTCTTTGGAATACTCTAGAAAGGGGATATAAGCGTTGTGTCTCTCAGAGTAAGCCTCCACTCAGCGATGAAAATAAAATGCGACAGTTACTTTTCGCTTGGTCTCACTCGAGTTGGACTATTGAGCAGTGGAAATAAGTCTTATGGACCGACGAATCTTGGATTACTGGCGGTCAGCCCACACGTTTCTGAGTCATCAGAAAGGTCAGTTCGCCTATTGATCATTTGGTTTTTCACTAACGAAGTCTAAGCTGGTGAGGAGTTTGATGAGACGTCCTTATCTCCCAGTTTTGTGCGAAGAACTGGCTGGATGTATTGGGGATCTCTCCATGGGAACTAAAAAGCAGTTTTCTAGGTTGGGAAAAAATTTGAGGGAAATTGAACTCGGTAACCGACTGCCAGTGGATTTTACCTAGAAAAACTACCGTACGAGAAGCTTGTTCGTCACTTTTACTGATGCACAATGGCGCTCGCTGCCATTCTGCACGGATTACCATGGAAGCTTTACACTAAGCCGGGGTAGGACCCATCGTGTGGCCTCCTTTCTCTCCCGACTTAAACCCAATTGAGTTTGTATTAAAATCGATGAAGGATTATGTCCAAGCTCGATATCCGGAGTTTGCTAATGAAAGGCAAACATCTCAGCAGACGCTAAAAAGAGATATTAGATAAGCTTGGGACTCAATCTCGGACGTGCTAAACGGATAGTCCCAAATGCTCGCTGGACGTCCCTGCAAGTAGATTGCGCTTCCACGCTAACCAAATCTGCATTGATCAGCGATCTCGTCGAATATTTTTCGCGCTACTCCAAATTTGGTCACTATCGTTACAAGTATAGTAGTTACCATGACAACTTAGAGCCCGTGTTTAACAAACATAACATAAAGATACCATTTAGAAATATTAGTCGTGGAATTGCCTTAATAACTTTTCCAAATCGTCCAATTCTATATTCCAATTTCATCTTCCTCACCTCCAACTTCGCCTCACTTATTGAACTCCAAATTACAATGGCTGAACTGAACTTTAATGCGCTATCAGCATCAATCAACATATCTCAAGATACTAATGAAAGAGGTATTTTTCCCTTTCTTTCTACTAAAATACATATTGGCTGATTTCTCCAGGAATGGTTACCGGAAGTGCTCTTTTAGAGGCCCATGATGGGCATCAAAGTATACCAAAAAATGAGGATACCTGTATGCTAAGCTCCCTAAAACTAATTCATTTATGGCAAAATTTCCACTAATACGCAATTTCTTCAGTCGAGACCCAGTGCGGAAGTATGGAAGAAATAATTGGTGTCCGGATCGACCAAATGGAGGACTGTAAGAGAGCTGTCGAGCACCTAGCTAACGAAAATGGATTTGTGACAGTCATCCGGAGATCTACCAAGAAAGATCCTGAAACTGGTATTTACTTAAAGATTGAGCTGGTCTGTACTAGGAGCCGTCAACCTTAGCTGAAAGGATCCGGGAAACGAAGAACTCCAAGCGGCCGAGTCGGATGCCAATGGAAGGGATACATAGCCTTCTACAAAAGAGAGAACATCTGGAAATTTAATGTCCAGAGAGACTTCCATAATCACTATCGGGTAAATGCAGAGCGTATTCCCGTTATTCGTCGCCATAAACGCAACGGTAACGTTGAGGTTTTAAATCAGATTCGTGCGCTTAACTATAATCGACGTCTAACTGCCCAAGACATTGCTGAAGAAGTTGATCGAAAATATTCTCTTGAGGTTTCGGCCAAAGATGTTCAGAACATTCGAGATGAAGACCAACGAGCACTGCTCGGAGGAAGGACCCCAACGCAACAATTCTTGCATAACCTACAAAACGATAGCTCTGCTTTAGTAGTAGATTTCCAAACCGACGCCCAGAATCGTGTTGAATATGTGCTATGGACATATAAGTGGTCAATCGAAACCTGGAAAAACCATAACGAAGTCATTTCACTTGATGATACCTACAAAACTAATCGATTCAATCTTCCACTGATGCAGATCACTGGAATAATGTCATGGGGCTAGAGCCCCGGGACTTAATCCGGCGCTCAGCCGGATCCGATCTACCATCGCGTAATCTCGCATAACTTCGCTTAAGAAGCAGGGACCCGCGTGTGGTGCCAGGGAACTCTTGGTATCGTCCAGAAGCCCATGGAAGCTTCTATGATGCGTAGGGAGGATCACGGAATTTTCCCAAATTCCCTACTACCACCGAAGGAGTTGGGTAGAACCTTCTCGAATTCCACGATCTCGGAGAGGCATGATACGCGTATATATATAAGGGATGTAACTGTACATAGATTTGGACCTGAACGAAATATAGATCTTTCTAGCCGACTTCCTTGTGTTTTACAATCTAGCCGACCCTTTTACATATATTTCGTTCCTCTCAAAGTTGTATCATCGGAATTCTATAGGATCTCACCGGAGATTATTGGTATTTATTGGAACTATTCAAAAAAAAAAAAAAAAAAGAGAAAGGATTGGAAGCTACTGGAACAACTCCTTAGTGAAATTGGAGATAGTATTGGGCCAAAGATAGGAATATTACATGGGAAATAGTACTGGAAAAGGTACGGAATTTGACAGAATATCTAATGACTCAATGGATATCAATAATTCTCCCGAAATCGCAGGGGGCTCTCAAACCCGTCGCGTGCAACGAGAGCCCCATCCTCCGTTACAGACAGAAATAGGGCGTGCAGGTGGCACAGTAGAATCATCTCCGACATTTAGTGAAGAAAATCTAGCTAGGTTGATCGCGCAGCAAATCCAGCTTTTAGTGGCACCTCTCTCTTCAAAAGTCAACGAATTGAGCAAGATCATCGCGACGAGCCAACCATCGCCACAGCAAGTACTTGAACAAGCTAGCCCAGCGACAATGGATACATTAAAAGGAGCTCTACCTAGAGAATCCCGAAAGCGACGAAAATTTCCATCTTGGGATGGCGAGAGACGGTCGTTCAATACTTTCATTAGAGAAGTCGAGGATTGCATTGAAATTGACCGAGACTTGATGGGAACAGATAGAGCAGTGTGGTACGACATTAACTATTCCTTACCGACAACTGCGAAAAATAAAGTCGCTGTTTTCAACGCTTCTGGCGCCCAAGTCCAGTGGAATTATCGCAAATTTCTCGAGCATCTTAGACGAACCTTTGGCAACAGGCAAGAAAAGGAGGATAAACAGGAACTGTTGTCCAAATTACGACAAAAAGAATCGCAGCGATTCTGCGACTTCTTCCCAAAGTTCGATGAGGTCCTAATGGGCGCTGGAGGCGAAAGCTGGACGGAGGATTCAAAAGTTGTGTGGCTGCGCCGATCATTGAGTGAATCTCTTAAGGATCAGCTTTTTACTGCGAATCTCGACACTGAAGACTACTATGCAGCTGTTAGGCAGGTTGAAGTGATCGCCCATCGATTTGAGCATTCACGGCATTTCAAAGGCAACAAAGGACCAGCTAATCCTTTGAACATCCCGACTATAGACCATGCTACTAGCGTTGATTCAGTACCAAGAATCGACGCCGATGGCGATGTTATTATGAGTCCTATGGGAAGTCAGAAGCAGTCAGATCGGATCCAGCAAGGACAAGGAAGAAGCAAGCAGGGGAGACTACGGGCACGATACGTAGATCAAGCTGAGCTCACGCGTCGAAAAATCAACAAGCTATGCGTCCGCTGTGGTACGAATACTCACTTCGTGGCAGCTTGCCCTTACCTCCCACCTATACGCCCAGCAACAGAAATCAGAGCCACTGTTGCAGAGTTTCCTCCTCAATTAGAAGGACATCCCGAAATCATTGGTCCTGAACTTGATCAGGGAAAAGAATAGCTCCGGGGCAAAGACGGGCACCGGAGCCTTCTAGATTAGCACTGGTAGGCTGGGAGAAACATAGGGAAAATATGAATGATGAACCTACCTTACTTAGAATAATCATTAATAAAAATTTTCTTACCCATGCCTTGATAGATAACGGTTGTCAGTGCTATGCCGCAATTAGTGAGACCTTGTTTGAAGAATTAAATCTCCCTGTGATACCAATACCCAAACGAGAAATTCGAGGAGCATCAGGCGCTTTGACAGGAGCATTCATTCAAGGAGTAACTTATGCAGAAATAGAAATCGGTGGATATCTACAGACTATGTATTTCTACGTGGTTCCGATGCTCGAACACCCAATCATATTGGGTAAGCCGTGGATGACACAAAACGAAGCATATCCGATACCACATCTTAAAATTGTGAGACATGGAAAAGCAAGAAAAGATATTCCAACTCTGGAAAATGAACCAGTTGAGCCGTTTATAAGCGAATTAAGATCAGCCAGTCTGGTCAGCGGCTCCGTTTTCATGGCATCGGTAAAACATCTTTCCAGGGAGGTGGGGGATACCAGTCCGTTTCTGGGAAAAGTAAGCATCCAGGACATCGATAAGGCGCTCTTGAAGCTATCAAAACAGTATGTTAAGTCAGAAAAAGAGCTAAAGGAATCTATTCCACCTGAATTTCACGACTTAGTTTCTCTATGGAAGCCTAAGGAGGCAGCAAAGCTTCCTCCGCACCGGGTTGGAATAGATCATCAGATCGAATTAAAAAGAGATAATGATGGAAATGAAATGCAAATCCCATTTGGCCCTCTATATGATATGTCCCGAGAGGAGCTTCTTGTTCTGCGCAAGACTCTCAACGATTTACTGGATAAAGGGTACATAAGGGCAAGCCAATCAGAAGCGGGCGCACCGGTCCTCTTTGCTAGGAAACCAGGAGGAGGCCTCCGGTTCTGTTGTGACTATCGGGGCTTAAATGCCGTGACTAGGTCAGATAGATATCCCCTCCCGCTTATAAGTGATACCATCCGTAATCTATCCAAGGCAATGTGGTTCACTAAATTGGACGTGGTAGCAGCTTTCCATAAAATTAGGATGAAAGAAGGAGAGGAATGGAAAACCGCGTTCCGCACAAGATATGGCTTATTTGAATGGATGGTCACTCCTTTCGGTCTCTCGGGTGCGCCGGCCACGTTCCAGCGTTACATAAACGGCGTACTTCGTGAATATCTTGATGACTTCTGCACCGCTTATATGGACGACGTATTAATCTATACCAGTGGTACCAAAAACGAACATAACCAAAAGGTACGAATGATTCTGAAAAGACTAAAGGAGGCGGGACTCTATTTGGATATTGATAAATGCTAGTTTGCTGTAAAATCTGTGAAATATCTTGGGTTTATTATTCAAGCAGGCATAGGCTTACAGGCTGATCCCGCAAAGATCAAAGCAATCGTAGATTGGATACCACCTACGTCGATAACAGGGGTACGCAGTTTTCTTGGCTTTGCAAACTATTATCGGATGTTTATACCTCGATTTTCTGAGTTAGCAGCCCCATTAACCGCGATGACAGGCAAGGGAGTACCATTCAAATGGGGAAGTGAACAGCAAGAAGCCTTCGAGTTATTGAAAATTCTTTTTACGCGGGCTCCTATTCTCACCCAGTGGGATCACGAAAAGGCGATGTTTCTAGAAGCGGATTGCTCGGGTTACGCTCTCGGGGGAACTCTTACACAATCGGATGGTCTTGGTCAAAGGAAGCCTGTAGCATTTCATTCTCAGAAGCTCAACCCAGCAGAAAGAAACTATCCAATACATGACAAAGAGATGTTGGCTATTATTCGATGCTTAGAGCAATGGGACGCAGAGCTGCGAAGCTGCGCAGAATTTACTATTTTGACAGATCATAGAAATCTGCAGTACTTCATGACACGTCAAAAACTGTCCGAACGCCAAGCGCGATGGGCGGAGTATCTCTCTCGTTTTAACTTCAAACTAGTATATCGGCCAGGGAGAGAAGCGACCGTTCCGGATGCTCTATCACGGAAAGATCAAGACAGACCAGATGCCGCCGAAGTAATAAAGGACAGAACAGACCAGTTGATACCCGAAAGTGCTCTGAGTGACTGGCTATGTCAGACATTTCTTCGCAATACTTTCATTATTCCACCATCAAAAGGCCGGGTCTTCGAAGATGAGGAGCTGCATAATCTCTGGGTTAATACCCGTGAAAAAGACAAAACTTATCTCCGAGTTTTCGAAGCAGTTTCAAAGGAGCAGCGGAGCCTGCCTGCTGAGTTGCAATTGAAAGTGCAAATATCAGAATGCAGTATCGACCCCTTGGGTAGGCTTCTCTTTCGTGACAGAATTTAGATTCCCGGAGCGAAACCGACCGCAGCAAACGACGCACTCGACTCATTAAGAACTAAACTAATTCAGAAAACGCACGACTCCGCCATCGTAGGGCATCCAGGGAGAGAGGGTACAATATCAATCCTTTCTCGAGACTATTATTGGCCGATGATGCATCAACAAGTGCGTCAATTTCTGAGAAACTGTGATATTTGCGGGAGAACAAAAGTTTGGAGAGAGCACAAGAAAGGTTTTTTGAAACCACTACCAGTTCCAGACCGATTTTTCTCAGACATCGCTATGGATTTTATCACAAAATTACCCTCTTCACGTACATCATTTAGCAACGAAAAAGCTACAAATATTCTTGTAATCACGGATCGACTCCTAAAAAATGTTATCTTGGAAGCACTGCCGGTAATCGATGCTGAAACAGTAGCGGAGCGCTTCATGTACTGCTACTATCGATACCATGGATTTCCAAAGTCTATCACGAGCGACCAGGGCTCGCAGTGGGTGGGACGTTTCTGGAAACATCTTTGTAAACTAGCAGGAATCAAACAACTACTCTCATCAACTTACCATCCACAAACGGATGGGAGCACAGAAAGGTGGAATCAAGAAGTGTGGGCTTATCTTAGAGCGTACGTTGGATATATGCAAAAAGACTGGGCAAGATGGTTATTTTCTGCCCAAGTAGCGCTGAACAACAGACCGAGTTCCACGACTGGATTATCGCCGTTTTTCATCATACACGGTTTTCACCCGACACCGATTGAAATTATTCAAACTAGTGATTCTCCTCACCCCGAAGAAAAACGAGCCGAAACTTACCTGGCACGCCTTCAAGAAATTCAAGAATTCTCTCAAAGCGCCATGGCGGCCGCTCAACAACAGCAAGAATTCCACGCAAACTCCAAAAAATCTGCATCAGAATCATATCGGATAGGTGATAGAGTTTGGCTAAGCTATGAACACTACGAAAGCGATAGACCAAAAAAGAAGATGGACTGGCTGCGAGGAAAGTATATAGTATCAAAGGTTTTAGGATCTCATAACGTTGAGCTGGCTGGACTTCCTAAAAACATAAGCAACGTATTCCACGTAGACCAAATTCGTCGAGCGTCCGACGACCCTCTTCCAGCCCAAGAACTTCACGATGAGCAGCCACCACCGATAACAACTGCCGACGGCGAAGAAGAGCAGTACGTTGAAGAAATCTTGTGTGCTAGAACGGTCAAGAGAGGTAAAGGTAGCCGAAGACTGGTACTGGTCAGATGGAAAGGGTTCGCAGATCCAGCATGGGAGCCACTAGAGAATCTGGAAGAAACAGAGGCTTTAGACAGGTTTGAGGAAAAGTACGGAAGCGCTAAGTCCAATGACGGTCCGCTGCAAGACTGGTTTCAAAAAAAAAAAAAAAAAAAAAGACGAATGATCCTCGACGTGCATTAGAGGGGAAGTAGAAGGAGGCATGTCATGGGGCTAGAGCCCCGGGACTTAATCCGGCGCTCAGCCGGATCCGATCTACCATCGCGTAATCTCGCATAACTTCGCTTAAGAAGCAGGGACCCGCGTGTGGTGCCAGGGAACTCTTGGTATCGTCCAGAAGCCCATGGAAGCTTCTATGATGCGTAGGGAGGATCACGGAATTTTCCCAAATTCCCTACTACCACCGAAAGAGTTGGGTAGAACCTTCTCGAATTCCACGATCTCGGAGAGGCATGATACGCGTATATATATAAGGGATGTAACTGTACATAGATTTGGACCTGAACGAAATATAGATCTTTCTAGCCGACTTCCTTGTGTTTTACAATCTAGCCGACCCTTTTACAAATAACAGGCATGAATTCCACCTTTAACGTCGCCTGGGCTTTGATCAAGGATGAGCGGCAAACATCCTATCAATGGGTGTTAACTCAGCTGCAAAGGATAATGGATGAGCATCAAATACCTTTGCCTATGGTCATAATCACCGATTATGATACGGCGCTAAGAAATGCCCTCGAAACTGTATTCCCTCGAGTCCCAACCCAGCTCTGTTTGTGGCATGTTATGAAGAATGTTGTATATAACATTGGCAAGAAATGGGAAGGTACTTTAGAAGGTACTCTTCTCGGAGAAAGGCTTGGCGGGGTTGGGACTGGAATAAGAAGAGAGGGCAACCATCTTGAGCACGAAGATGCTAATGCTAATGCCCACGTTGAATCTGTCGCAACACACTTGATGGAAGGGCCAGAAAGAGCTGTTTTCGGCGGGAATGCCCGGCCAAGAATAAATATTAATTCAGTGCAGCAACCTGGGCCGGGTCGGTCCTTCGTAGACAGTGCGGATGGAATTTTGAGTGCTTGGAGGGTTTGCGTTTATGCCGAAACCGAAGAGATGTTCACCAACAACTGGCGAATACTTGAAAGAGAGTTTTCTGATCAGCGAGGTAAGCAATCTCTAAACGGTTTAATCATAGAAAAAACAGCCAAATAAGATATCTATAGATATTATAAGCTATTTGTCAACAACATATCTCCCTGTTGTTGATCAGTTTGCCTTGTTCTCAACCAAACTTCACCGAAATTATGGAGTCAAAGCAACTTCGAGAACTGAGGGGTCTCACTCTTCTCTCTAAAAGCACCTCAAAAACCGAAATGGTGACCTCATCGCTCTCAACAATGCCATAACCACAATGAGAGAAAAACAAGAGAAAAACTACCGAAACGAGATGGAGAAGCAAATGCATAAAGTGCTTCCTCAACATAGATCACAATTATTTAACTTGGTCAGATGTAGAGTCAGCTTTGCAGCACTACGTATGCTCGAGGATCAGGCAAATCAAGCACACAATAACTCGAGGATGCCTCTGACCGTCAACTGGACTTGTAGTGGAGTTTTCACGGCGCAATTCGGTCTCCCATGCTGGCATCGATTAGTCGACGTTTTGAATGCCAACGGTACGATTGAGATGCGCTCTATCGATCCGCACTGGTATCTCACAAAAATACCTCTACCTCAAAGAGAGGAAGACTTACGCCGCATTCTCGATCCTGCAGTTATCCCTCGTAGGCGTCAACGTACAAGGCAAGACGCAAGCGTACGAAGAGATCGTTCTCATGACGAGCTTCTACCTGTAAGACGTATTCAAGCGTCCGTTACTGCACCTCCCGAGCTTCAATCTTCAGCGGAGTCTCAATTGCCACCCCAGCAGGGTTTAATAGAGCGACGCCAGCCTACTCCATCAAAGTGCAGTATTTGCGGTCAGTCTGGATATCGCTTTAATAGCGCACACTGTCCTCTTAGGGTTCGGAATTAGGCAAGTTTTCTTGATTTGTTCTTGTATGCCGCTCAAAATACGTATATGTAATTAGTTCTTATACACAGTCTTCCCTTTTCAGTAGAATAGTAAATACTTATATATAAATTTATTTCAAATGAAGAAAGTGTACCACACGTATGCATGTGAGCCCATCGATTGAACATCATTGATAGGAAAAATGTTGAAGATAATTACGCGTAACTAATTGTTACTGTACGGTTTGATGTTAGTAATATATAACACGATTTGGAGTAGCGCAAAAAATATTCGAAGAGATCGCTGATCAATGCAGATTTGGTTAGCGTGGAAGCGCAATCTACTTGCAGGGACGTCCAGCGAGCATTTGGGACTGTCCGTTTAGCACGTCCGCTCAATCTTACCTGATGAACTCAGTCGACTTGTCGCCAGCATGCTGGCATGCCGGCAAGATTTTGGGCTGTTATAGAAGCAGAAGGAGGAGCTATTTCGTATTGATATATTTTTAACGATTAACTTGATCCTATATTTAAATGTACGGTAGCTCTGTTTAGTCGTAGATTAGAAATAATGAGAAAATTTCCCAGTAACTTTAGGTTTCGCAAAATTTGGGCGCCAAGAAAATATTTCTATCTATAGAGCATCTGCAAGGTATATTATCCCTAATACGGTAAAGCGCTTCCAGGATGTCTCGGCAAAGGGGTATGATCGTTTCCTAACAAGCAAACGATTTACAAGAAAACTCACTTTAATGCCTGTCGTTTATGCAAACTAACAATCTTTAGAGAGGTAACACTGTACAGATTGATATGCTATGCGTGCCAAGATACGCTAAATGACTCAGCAATCCTTGACACTCCCATTCTAGATGATCTCCAAGTCCATATCTGTACCAAAATGGAAAACTACTAAAAATTTTCTTAACTCCTAACCTTGACCTCATTAACTCTCAAGACGGCGGGTGTAGCCACAGAGCCTACGTCTGCTGGATTTTATCACCCATGCAGTTCAATTCATCACATAAGTATGCCTTGATACAAGAGTGTCCCTGGCCAGCTGCGTTGTGTTAAATGATATTTCCTAATCTCGTTGATGCGTACTCGGCCTAAAATTGTCGTATAGATGATTCCCAATTCCCATAGTTTTCATCTGCTTCTTTAAGGGTTCATGCGAGAGTTCCTTCGTAAATATATCTGCCGGATTCTCTGTTCTAGCGATCTTCTCAACTCTTCGTTGACCGATTGCCGTCATATCGTTTCTGGCGTAGAAGTAACTAATCTCGATGTGCTTTGCCATGCTGTGAAATTTTCCAGAGTCTTTGCAGAACTCTATCGCCGCCTGATTCTCGCAACAAAGCGTTGGAACATGTTTTTCTTGGTGTAAATCATGCCATAGCTTTTCCATTCAAGCCGCTTCCTTTGCGCCTTCATAAGCTGCCATAATTTCAGCTTCCATGCTACTTGAGGCGGTGCTCTTTTATCGTTGTACAGCCCATGAAATAACTCCACTGTTGCAAACTAACGGGTAGCCTTAGAAGGATTTTCTGTCGTCTTCGGTCCCCCATATTGCATCAGTGTTTATCTCGAAAGAATCTAAGTTAAACATTGCCGTCAGGATATCGTTTCGTGGATAATATGTGATACCGAAATTCATGGTTCATTGAAGATATCGCAGAAGGTGCTTTGCGTCGTAGAGAAAATAGAGACGAGGCTTTGACATGAATTGTGCGAATTGACCGACAGCATACCGTATATCTGATCGGGTGTTATTTGAGAGAAATATGACCGATCCTTCAATTTTTTGGTATCAAGCAAAGTTTTCAGTATCCAGGGGTTTGTCGTCAGTTCTCTCCCTTAAAACTTTTCCACAATCAGGAGGAATTGGGACCTGTTAGAACTTGGGTTATACTCATAAGTAGAAGACTTCAAAGATGTGAGGAGGGTAGATCTACTTATTTTACTAATAATAGAGTAAACTCAGGAGATGATGATCTATGTAAAGAATACCATGTTTTTCTTCTCAGACGCGCGGTCTTGTGTATACAAGATACTGGACCTCTAATTACTAGTATCATCCCAATTTAGCTCTTAGACTTAAGCCTCTGTCTTTACCTTTGCTATTTTGTGTCGTGATGTTTGTATGATATTGGAGGTATTTGCTGTTGTTGTTGGTGTTGCCCGTGTCGACTGATAATTTATGCCTCCAATATTACTTGTAAATAATTAGCGGGAGCCAGGCTAAAATTAGACGATCAATATGCGTCATAATGATAAGGATAAATGCATATTCTCACAAGGTCATCCTGACATATCACAATCACTTATTTCTCATGATCTTCTTGAGAAATTTACTCTTACCGAATTTGAGAATTAGCAAAATCAGATGATCAACATTCCTTACCATTCAATGAGATCCACTGATATAATAACGGGACTCACTGTCGCAGACTGAAGTCAAGTTATCACAAAACAAAACAAAAAAATCCGAATTTCTGTAATCTCTCGAGTGTTTTCAGTATAGATCGCACAGAAAAGGACATAAATGCCAAAGGGATCATGAAAATTTAGAAAAGTGGAATTTGAAAAAGATTCGAGCAATGATTGCAACCAATGCTTGATTGATCTGATGATGATAATTGTCTTCCAAAATGATTCGAAAGTGCAATAGTAGTTGAAGCTTTGCAACACAATACATTGAAACTTGAATCTATTAAGGAATCAAAATCCGATCCACAATATAGTCACAAATGGAAACAAACTAACGGTTCTAAAGTTGAGCACCTCGTCAACAACATATGACGCAAGGACGTACCACCAAATTGAACGAGGCTCGTTTGTCTAGATAGTTATTTACGTATCCTGATATAACGTCAAAACGTTTCAAGATAAGACTCCTTGCAAAAGGATTAAGTTAACAGTATAGCGTTGATTACACGGAAACATTTTCCCTCAATCATACGAATGGCAATCCTGAGTATATTTCTTGTTCTTTTCGCGTGCCGAAATTGTTAGTGCTATCACTATGAAATTGATAATGCATTTATAGAATCAGAGCTCGATAAAAAAATTCGGTGGAAGATGCCAAAAGGTATTGAAAGAAATTAATCAGGCACAGCATCTGGGTTCTTGAGTAGTCTTTATGGACTAAAACAAGCCGACTTAGACTGGATTCATATGATCAAGAATGAAATATTGAGCTGGGGTTACATGCAACGCAAAGCTGATCCATGTTTATTTATTCATGTCAAACATGAGATTTGGCTACTTTCTGGGTAGGTGACCTTTCCGAGGCTACGCCTCTAACTTTAGACCTTGATTGATTCTTCTGAAAGTTACGTACACACTTGAATACCAAAAACTTGGGAGAGCTTAGGAAAACAATTTGAATTCGTGTGTCTCGAGACGGTTCTGTGAGATATGTAGAGCTAGATCAAGAGCAGTATCTAGACAAAGTGCTCATTGAATTTGTCTTTTCTGCCATGACCAAACGCGAGATAGCTATTCCAATGGATAACTATAGCGACTTAAGAAAAGCTAATACAAGCGATAAATAAATAAGTCCAACCTGGTACTCTGAAATCGTCGCATCGTTGATGTATATTATGGTATATAATCATCTAGATATTGCACTCGCCCTAGTTAAACTTAGTCAATATCTGCAGGAAGCGACTAGACATCACGCAAATGCTAACAAAGGCTTGATGCGCTATCTCCGCCTCAAAGTATTATCAAAATTTAAACTTACTCCAAAGGCGGACTTGTCATATTCTCGAATATCTAATGAGTAGATAACATTGGAGAGTGATTGGAGGAGGGTCACTGATGGAGGCTCTGAGATGGCTCATAGGACTGAAAACTGAAATTTTAATTTATTTTTAAGCGAAGCGAACTCATGTACACATGAGTGGCATTTTATATTCTCAGCCTACGTCCATCCAGATTTGTCGATAAGCGTGTCGACCTAAGTTAAGATATACATATTTGTACAAAACCAGCATAAATATGCATGTACGCCTGGGCGCTAATGATGCAAGGGCCTCGACATGCGACCAGACGAACACCAACGCTAATTCATACGAAATATTTTTCTATGGTCTCGTTACAATCCTCTGTAAATATTCACATGTTCATGTTACCATCTACGGGTTGTTAGTCTGTACTGGTATTGTTTGTGTCTGCGGGCTATGAGT